>CAJUYG010000643.1:44574-70095 GCA_910591675.1 Galerucella calmariensis
ATGAAATAACTGCATTATATACTGCTTTTTTTATACTTACCCTTAAAAATAACGTAACATTATTACTATGATGAGAATCGTCTTGAAACACTTTGGATATTCTTGTATCAGACGGAAGAAATACAAAATCGCCTGATATTAGCGCCGATAGACCAAACATGAAATTTTCTTCAATATGTTCCTTCTGAATAATTAACTGAAAGAAAAATAACGAAATATACAGGTGGAGAAATACTTAAATCCCATAATATTTTTCATACCTCAAACAATTTACCAGCAGTAGTTGAATTCGGATTACACAACACGTCCAATTTTTGTCCATTCAACAAAATCACGGTAACTGTTCGTCCTGAATGTGATTTAACGTCTGGCATAACTAACTGCTTATTAGGTAGAGACGCTCTTATTACAAATTCCGGTCCGATGCATTCTCTAGGAGTACTGCCGATATGCATTTCGCTATTTACCCTGTACAAACGAGAAGCGGCTCTTTGAACGGGATTCCGCCGAACTTTCAGTCTTCTTGGGTTGATACCCTACCGAAAAAACATTCAAAATATACGGTGTATACTTAAAGCAACGTAAATATATCAAGATATATACAAATAAACACACAAATTAACTGGCCCCCTTTGAAAATCTTATCGTACGCCTGTGACAGTAGGAATTTTTCACAGATAAAGAAAAGTTTTTTGTAAGCCCAGTATAAATGGAAATTTTTGTGAATTAGCTGACCCTCTTTAAAAATGCTACCGTACGTCGATGGTAAGTAGAAATTTTTACAAATAGAATAATCCCTTATAAAAATTATGTTGGACGTCTATGAAATCAAGTAAATTTTTGCAAATAAATCAGCTTCTTCCAAGAAAAAAAAGGTAGAACGTGTCGCGGGACACACGGTAGGAACTTTAGTTCCTTCTAAGCAAAAATTATGTAATACATTTGACGTTATAGATAAACAATTTGCATATTCCTCGGTGGTCGAGTAGTAAGCAAACCAGACTCTCACGCGGTAGACCCGGGTTCGATTCCCCGTGAAGAGAGTTTTTTTTATTGTTAATTTTATTTTTAAATAATTATTCCTTATTGCTTGATATTAATAACGACAACAGGTAGAGAGGTAGGTAGAGAGCACACGCACGCAAGCAAAGCACATAACGAAGCAACGTAACATAACGTAACGTAACGGTCAGATCTTTCGCGTCGCTACCCACGGTCGCTCAAACATAACCTGGCGTGAAGAACTAAAGTTCCAAAACAGTGGAGGTACAGCACGTTACATTGAGCGTTACATTAGCATGTCGCATGTCGGTAACGCTTATACCAAAAATCTCGCATTTCATTTAAAAAAGTAATATGAGTAAATTGCACAAAATAAAGGTAAATTCAAATAAATAACTCACTTTATTATTGGTGGTCCCACTATCTAATCCTCTAGATACAGTCTCAGTAGTCAATTTTTGTTCACTAATTTGTTTATTAAAAAAAATATTATTACTAACACGTATCTCACTATTAGGTCTATCATCACTGTCCACTACATACATTGATTTCGGTCTTATAACACTACCGGGTATTTGAAAAAAATGTCGGCTAAAAGACAAATCTTCCATACTAGTACTAGCTTCTTTTGTTAATTTAGAAAGACAAGACTCTGGGTTTCGACTCAAGCCTACCCATCTTCTGGGTATCGTTCCGAAATTTTCGGAATTGGTGTCTGTCCTGTAACAAAAAGTTTTTAATTCAATTCAGAATGATAAGACAACAGCTCAAGGCAAGTACTGCAAGCACCAAACGTGATGGCGAGGTATGGAGACTCCCAACTAAATGACTATTGGATTACGATAAGCCAGTGTCGTACCTATACAACAAAAATTATTTGGAAAATGACAAATGCCAACAGAATTGGAGGACAACTGATGATACGTCAGGCTGGACTGTAAAAGAAAAAATGATACGCCTCTGTGCAGAGCTGTAGTGGGAGGATCTATGGTGGGAGGTAACATTTCAAGTGAATTTGTGCGCATGGGGGCTGGCCAGGGCGGTCTCGCCATCACGTTTGGAACTTGCAGTAGGTAGGTTAGCAAGCAACCATAATTAAGAGTGACAGAATACGTCACGTGTCAGTATGACTGTTCTAGTTTTGTCTCTTTGACAGTTTAAACTTTATATAAAATATTTTAGGGTTTACAAGAAATAATGAGTGTATTGTTGGAAATAGTAGTACCATCTTTTTTAATAATTGGTTTATTCGCTGCTAGTGGAATTGTATTAATATATATCAGAAGAGCGCTTAAAATACAACAAGAATCTCCAGATACTGAGTTTATTGGTTAATAATTTATCAACTAATAAAAATTGTATTGTTTAAAATGATCGTTTGCGTTAAAACACGGACGAATTAGTAGATTTGCCTCGCCCTGTAGGCCAAATGAACTTGAATAAAGGAAATGTTTACTAGCAATCGACTTGTAAGTCAGAGCAGCAAATTTGATGTAAAATTCGTTGATTTAGAAGTGCTTGTTGTGGCTTGTAATTGTTATAATATTCAACTAAGATTGTTTATAATAATATTAACACCGTGAAGAATCAGTGCAGCCAACGACGAAAACATTGTGGTACTTTGTATGAGGACAAAACAAAGGTAATTTCAACAAAACATATCACATCTACATCCAGATTATGGTATATAAGCTCATTCCAGTCATGCACACCCAATTAAGTTTACAGAATTTATGTGGAGCTGAAACTATCTACTATTAAAGTTTGCGTATTATACAATCTAGAACGAGAATCAGCTTCATATGCGTTTCTACGTATTCAATTTAAACGAATTTGTTCATGTATGTAAAATGATTAAAAATAAAATTAAACAACTCGATGAATTCATAAATATACGGTGCGTGCGGCATTAGAATGTTATTATGCCGGTTTTTAGAGAAAATTATTACAAAGGAAATGATTGTTTACCATTTTATGTGAGATAGAGAGATATGATGGGTGAAAATATTTACCAATTTATTGTCCTAGGTTGCAGCTCTGGCATAGCGGGTGGACCCCAAGCGGCATCCATTGCCACTTCTAAGGCAGACACAGTCTCTTGGTGTAAATCCATTACGATATGGGAAAAAGGCCGATGTTGTTGTTTTTTCTTACAATATTCAGATATAACCTGTAATTAAGAAAAATCACCCTACGTATAGTCCAGTATCTAAACACCTGAAAATATCGAAAAGTCGCTGAAGACATCACTTTGGGCTCAATTTTTTTCTCATTTAAAAAAACCTGCCGTGACCTACAAATTGAGCCCAAAGGACTTTTCAGGAGCTTTGTCCCTTCATTTACTGGAATAGTATCAAAAAGAGAACATTGATTTATTAAATATTTCATTACTTTTGGATTTTCCAATTTTCTAATTCTTCTCTTTCCAATTCTGTTGAAAATCCAACTATCACTAAATCCGATTAATGTTTAATAATGAAACAAAAGACCATGGAGTAAAGAGTAGCAAAATTTAATCATAATTCAACTTTGAATTATCTACACTATGCAGGAAAGTTCGAAATGAAGTTAGTGTCAATTAATCGCCGGCCGCCTTTCTGCTTTATTTATGTTCCATAGCCATCCACGTTTTGGCACTGACAACTCAGATTCTAACAATTTAACCGATAACAAAGTTATTTAGTTTTTATGTACTGAATGGTACACAATTCTGGGATTATATTATTGAAAACACTTTTATTTCATTTTGGTTTAATAATATTAACGCTCAATTCAATCAATCATCGGTTATAGGAAATATAGGAAGGCTTGAGCTAGTTGTTCACTCTGCTAAATGTGTTGGAAGTTCGATGGGACGGACATCGCACATTGTTTTTTCGCTGGTTTACATGAACACTTAAAAATATCCTTGACCTCCGGAAAGTGAGAACGACTGCACGGCTTCTCGTACTGATACGAGCTTTTGAGGAACGTCATCTACTTGAAGAAATACCTCTTTGGTTTCCATTAGGTCAGGTCGATTGAACCATGATTTGATTCGACCAGCTTCACATCCGACTTGATAGACCCCATTTTTGTAATCAGTTACAGCACACATCAAATTTTGCATGTCAGAAGGACCTCTATCAATTTTATCAATAGGTAAAAGAACGCACGAACCTATATTTATAGTTTTTTCGCGGTATTTGTAAGCATTTTTTTCTGCTGCTCGCTTTTGGCCTCGGCTTGCATCATGTCTGTTTTCTTCAATTATTGCTGTATTTTGACATAATATACATTTACCGCCATCTTTAGGACATGTAATGCATAACGTCAATTCTTAATGACTAAATATTGTTTCTGTGTTTTCATTGGTAATCACCAATGTTTCTATTTCTTCTTGATCCTTGGCAATCGACTCAACAACATCCTCGACAACGTTTTTGTGACCATAAACCATTTCCCCCATGCCATGTGGTTCTTCTATTTCATCAGACTGTGGCTCTTCTTGCAGATTTTCATTTTCCATATGTTCATCTTCTAACATACGCAAGTCATCTTCATTTTCCACGTTGTCCAATAAATCTCTAGGTAGATTCATAGGAGAAAATCCAGCTTTAGGATCAACTCCAAATAGTGCTTTATATGGTGAACGTCCAATTACTTTGTGGTAGGAACTATTTTTCTGAAACTGTACGAAATAACAGCCCAGTGACCAGTTTTTTGAACTATGGTCATACATCCATGCTCTAAGCATATTTTCTACATCTTGGTTGCTTCTTTCTATGCTTCCCTGTGATTGCGGATGCCTTGATCGACCATGAAGAATTTTTAAAGATGGCCAAATTTTCACCATTTCCGATATCACAGATGCCGTGAACTCTCGACCATTGTCGCTTTGGAGTAAACTAGGTGCACCAATTTCCAAAAATATTTTGAGCAATTCATTTGCTACCTCATTCGCAGTTTTTGTTTTAAGAGGACGTAAAAATAAAAATTTTGTTAGGTGATCTTGATAATTAAGCAACCAACGGTACTCATTGTCTGGGCAGGATTGAAAATCCATAAGGTCCACTTGTCCTCTAGAGTTAAAGTTTGTTGAAATAATGGGTTTTATGGTCAGATTTGCATGAGACTTACTCTTTTTCTTTTGGCAAACTTCACATGTTTCGAGCAATTTTTCTATTGCATATCTTCCGACGTCATATTTTGTTTTTAAGTTGTGCATAATTTTATCTCGACCGCCATGACCAACATCAATGTGTGCTTCATAAACAACATTAAATATTTTTTCATAAGGAACCAAGGAAACATACTTTCCTTCATCATGTTTGTCCTTTTTAATAACAATTTTTTCTTCTCCCACTTCCAACACGTCATATAAAGATAAAAGGTGATACTGTCTTCTCGTTTTTTTTCCAGGCGTTTGTTTAGCCCGCAGAATTTCTGTGGCAACCTAAGAAAAAAAAAGTAAAATATTATACCAGTTTTATAATTAAAATCTACATGCTCAAAAACCAATAAAAATGAACGCAATAAAACCATTCTTTCACCAAGCAAATGAATTATAAAACCGTGTTAAATGTGGTAACAGTGTACGAATTTGAAGTGATATTGTAGGTTGCAGAAGTTTGAGGTTATGTTTGAAATCCTGAAAAATTTACTCACCTCCGTCAATTCTGCAATATTCCAAGGTTTTTTCTTGCTTCGATTGGAGTAATAGTGATCTAACTTCTTATAAAACAATTCTGAATGCTTCGACATTTCAGTTTCACAAAAACATCACTACACAGATGTTAACAACAATTACAACGTTTGACTAAACCCGGCATACAGAGTTACGGCTGAAAACTGAAAATTACGGCGTTTGACTAACGTAAATCCGACATTACAGGGAATGCCTGAAACTATTAGGCAAACGGTGTACCGAATGTACAATTATGCTGTTTGCCGGCAATACGTGAAATGACTCGGCATTTCAGAGAATGGCGGATTTCACTAATTGACGCCGACATATATACAGTGTTGAAACCACTTATGGAATAAAATTCTTCTTTGTCATTATTTTCGAAAATTATAAAAAATGCCGAGACACGTCAACTTTTGAATTGAGTTGTGCGTTATGTAAACATAAATGTAAATGTACATGGTGATTCATGCAAGTATGTCATAGTCGGTGTTTTTTTTTAATGAAACACCCTGTATATTTGCATATTTTTGAAATCCTCTTAATGAACCGATTCCAACAAACTAAATAATGTATGGTCAATTATTAATTATACCAGGGTGAACTTTTTATTTTTACAGTTATTAAACACATACATAAAATACCTGATGATTTGATTTTAAATATAATAAATGCTCAAAATGTTCTCCACCTAGTTGTTGGCAATAGCACAGTCTCCTATAGAACTCCTCCTTAACTTTGTTTAAAGTTTGAGGTGAAATATTCCGTATTTCTGTAGTTATCCTGTCTTTGAAATCTACAATGCTAGTTGGTTGTGTTGCATATACTTTGTTCTTGAGATAACCCCACAGAAAAAAATCTAACGGTGTAAGGTCTGGCGATCTAGCTGGCCACTCAATAGTACCTCTTCGTCCAATCCATTTATTGGGGAAGATTTCATCTAAATAAGTTCTTACCATTAAAGCATAATGGGGTGTTACCCCGTCTTGCTAGAACCAAACATTTTCATTCGGTAAGCTAGGATCTATTGCGTTGGGATATAAGTTTGCCAACGCAGGAATAACTTCAGTTCTAGGCATGTTTAAATATTTTTCAGCTGTCAAATTTCCATCTATATATATAGGACCAATAATAATGTCGCCTATGATACCGGCCCAAACGTTCACCTTTTGAGAGTACTGAGTATGTGTCTCACGCATCCAATTAGGATTCTCTGCTGACCAATATCTACAGTTCTGTCGATTTACCTCTCCATTCAATGTGAATGTTGATTCGTCAGAAAAAAGAATGGTACCAAGAGCTATCTCATTTCTGTTCACCTTATTCATCATTCTTTCGCAGAAATCCATTTTACGATCTGGATCGTCTTCTGTTAACTCCAGCACAAAAGTTAATTTGTAGGGATGAAGATTTTTTCTCTATGAAGACATCTTAGAACAGTTGTATGACTAACATTATTTTCACGGGCAATTTGACATTGATAATGACACAGAATAAAAATGACGTATCTATAAGACGTCATTGTATGTTAAGGGGTTAAGAGAAGTGGTCTGAAATTTGTATGTTTTCATATACAACAACCCTCGTAGTTATAAAAAGTAAGAATTGTAGATCAGGCTGTAGAGTACTCAAGTAAGAAATTACTACTAAAATATCTCATTTTACCCTAAAATTACATCCTCATTTCTCTTTTATTGAATTCATTAATCAAAACCGCATAAACATTCCCATCAAGTAGGAAAACGTTCCTTAATTTCGCAGGTTACCATAATAGGTATAGGTTCGGCTTAAAATGAACGGCAAAAGGAAATGACAGAATAACTAATTGCTTTTAAATGTAATTACTCTCCCTTTCGATAGAGCAAGCTGGAAATACCGCAGCAGCTGTGTAGGACGATCACTTAAAATTCTTACTGTCGAAAACTTTTGTAGAAAAAAAATATATTTTATGAAGGTTAAAAATTGAAACATTACAAAATTCGATATGTCCAAGCTTTTTCTTATTATATAGGGAGTCTCGTAAATATTTGTCATAAATTATATCACATATTTATTTGTACCTTTTGGAAATACTACTACAACGATATTTTGTATATAGGGGAATCTGAAAATCTGAAAGTGAGGAAAAAGAAAAAGAAAATTCCGATTATACATCCACAGTGTAGAGTTTAGATCATTTTCAAGCACATTTTCGAAATCTTCGTGGTCTAAATAGTGGCTTTCCATGAATAAAAGTGTCTGATCCAATATTGACACGAGAAACTTCGCCTGATCCAATTTTCTTGCTACCATATTCTACAACTACTATGCATTTAGCCATAAAGCTAATTCTATGCACCTCGATACAATTTTTACTCAAGAAAAGAATAAAAAATTAGTTGGAAGATATTTTAAAAAAGTCTTATTGTTATTTTAAAAAGTTCAACGACAAAGACTGTAAACTGAATAGTTTTTCAACGTTAAATATCAGTAGGTGAGTATTTCAAAGGTGTATCGCATTTAGAGAGGACCAATACGTACAGCCCCCTATTTTTAGATCGATTGATACAGCGTGTCCACGGATCCTTTAGGTGAAAAATTTGTAAATATTAATATTAATATTTAAAAATTTTCCATCTATAGAATACTCCATCCGTGGGGACGCTGTATATTTATGAGACGACTATGACATGGTATGTTTCACACACGACTCATCGAAAGCTCTCTACTACTTTTAGATATCTTTCAGCAGATCCAGTGATGCATATCTTTCAGGATTTGAGGTTTCTCCTTCCTTTGAGACAAAAGAGCTGCAGAAATCTACTGGATACATCGACTAAGGAAACTTAGAGGCACTGGACGTAGTTGGAAAGTTGGATAAATAATGGGAGCTACTCGCAAAACGTTCAAGTGCTTTTTGAGATTCTGTAAACATTGTAAACATTTTATGTTCCAATATTCTCAATAATGCTAATGCCTAATTTTGTGCAACGCGTGACTCACAATTTACACAAAATTTCATTTCGTAACGTATTGCATACAAGATTTTTTCTAATTTTGAAGAAAGTAATAAAAAAATAAAATTTAAAATAATTGATAAAAATTTGGAAAACATGAATTTAGTTTGTTGCTGTTACTTCATGTTAGTTGTCAGTTTGACATTTTGTAAAAAAGTCTAGACGGAAGGTTTTTAGCGAGATTGATAAATTTTTAGTTTTATTTTTAAAAAATGAGTGATTCAAGTTCTGAAGAGCTACCAAGCGATATTGAAGAGGCAGCAGGTAATGCTCTATTATCAGTAATTGCCAAAAAGTCAAAGGCAGTTTATGATTTGGCATACGGAAAATTTGTTACGTGGTGTGATGAGAAGAAAATTAAACATGTTAATAAGAAAGTTTTACAAAAGTAAGACGTTTCATAATGTCAATCAGTTTTAAAAAGTGTCACTTTATATGTCAAAATTAGAAAAAAGCCATTTAGGTAACGGTCTTGTTAACTTTTTTCACAGTAGGTTGGTCCTTTGAAAGAACTTTCCCAATATTCATAGTTTTGAGGTTAAGATAAACATTTGTTTTTCCGTAAAACCTTCGATGAAAAGAACGTTTACGAACGCCACTGAGTTTTTCCCGAGCCCAACAGAAATAAAAAGTAAACATTTTCGTGTTAGTGGAGCTCCGTCAAGTGTTCTCAAACCAAACATAATAGAGGTCAGTCATGAATGATGTAAACACGTTCTCAAGCGTTATTACATTTTAGATAGATCCGTAAAAATGCAATTTTGCTAGTGAATTGTTACTGAAAAAAAGTTAGGAGCATAAAAAAAGGTTAATGATGTATACAGGGGTGTTCATTACATACGGCGTTTAAATTGAAACTATCCACTACATATACGAGGATGTATTGATATCTCATTAGCCTAGACCAGTCCCATGCATAATCAAAATATTGCGTTATAATCTAGTCAACAAGTACCTTTTTGGCCAACTTTTTTCGGCAGTCTCCGAAAATTATGATCGAGGTGTCATTCGATTCGGGATGGCATCTAGATGATTTTTGAAAAAAATGAAGTTCCGCAAACAAAAATTGCAAATTTATTAACAATTAACTAAAAAAAAGGGGGTTTAGTTTTTTGCAAATATCTCAAAAACTAATAAAGATTTTTCAAATTAAAAAAAAGATTTGAAAAGAGGAGGAAATTTCCTAAAAAAAACCCCGACTCCCGGAACTGTAGGACCAATATTTATCATTTCCCCAGAGGGATGAAAATACGGCCGAAAACGGGTGTTCTGGCTTCCGTAAGCCACGCCTACTTTGGACACTTTATTAATAAAAATTATTTTAACATATTAAATATGAAATTTAAGAAATGAAAAAATTCAGGGGCTTACTGGATAGATAGATACTTTGTCTCAGTAGCTATTCGAAATACATAAAGAAGAGATTACTCACATCTAGTAGATACATCAAGGAAGCCCTGGACGTCGCCTGGGGATGCGTCATATCCTCAAGGATTCGACATAGCTCGTTACTCAATCGAGATGTTGCGACATGGCTGGTCAAAGTGGATCTTTTCAGACTTTCACCCAGGGCGAAGATCCACATCTGAAAAATACATAAATATATTATGAAAACATCTCCAAGGTATAGTGGCTTAGTAGCAGCAGACATGCAGGAGAATCTGATCTTGAAGATAGCTTATCTAAAATAGTTGATATGTATGGCAAAGGAAATACCACAAACTCAAGGTCATTCATATCTTCTGTATGTTCCTTGTAGCATTACTTATTATTTTTTCTCTTATTTTTTGGGGAATCAAACCACATTATTATGCTTTTATATTTTTTATTACGACGTTTCGGTAGCGTTCCAGCTACCGTTGTCAAGATGAATTAGTTTTCAAACAATTTTTGGGCCCTATCCGATACAACGAAAAAATTTGACAACACATTAAGGCAAAATTATTTCTGACATGGAAAGATCCTATTTAGGCCGTAGGTGTTATTGGTTAATTTTTGGAGAGGGGTATTTCGTTTATATATAAAGTATAAATTTATTAATATTGTTTGTATAGTTAGAAATGAAATTGCATCAATTATTTTATAAATGCACTCTATTTACGTGAATGGGCACTAATGAAAACGATTTTAGTTCAGCTCGTGTGAAAAATGCAAACATCAATAGTTTCAAACGTAATGAAATTTTACTATTTCTCTCTGGCCGTCACGGGTCAATGAGTTTAAATGCATTACTGAAAACAATTATAAACAAATTTTTGGACACACATTATTGGGAATTTAATTAAAATTGTATTTTTGTTTAATAAAATTTTCAAACATAGCAGCTAGTATTTCATTTAATTGAATTTCACGCTCAAGTTGAGCTTTTTTTTTGAACATTTTAATGAAAAAAAAAACTCAAAGCTAACAACTATTTATGTTAATAAAAATTAAACTGAATTTTTGTATTTAGGGCCGTATTTAGAAAATACTTATTCAATATGTATATAATATTTAGAACACCATGTATAAATATATGTATGTATCTAGAAACCATTAGCTTAAATTAGCAAACACCCTGTATTTTATAATTGCATTACAAAATAGTCAATATTTTCAAATAGTTGCGAATATTCTCAAATAGTTAGTTATATATGTTTTCGAATATTTTAAAATATTTGCGAGTATTATCAAATTATCTGGAATAGTTGAAGATGTTTTCAAATATTTACAAATATTCTCAAATATTTTGATATAGTTAAAGATGTTTTCGAATATTTTCATAAGTTTGCGAATATTTTTGAATATTCTGGAATAGTTAAAGATGTTTTCAAATATTTTGGTATAGTTAAAGATGTTTTCGAATATTTTCAAATATTTGTGAATATTTTCAAATATTTGCGAATATTCTCAATTATTCTGGAATAGTTGAAGATGTATTCGAATATTTTCAAATATTTGCGAATATTCTCAAATATTCTGGAATAATTAAATATATTTTCGAATATTTCCAAATATTTGCGAATATTTTCCAAAATTCTGTAATAGTCAAATATTCTAAAAAAATCACTCACTTTTTCCATTTCGGTATCAGTATATCGTTTTCTCGATACATATTCCGGTGCCAAAAACCCTTTATGATCTGCTGATGGTCTACCTTCTGAAGAAACATTACTAGGGCACAACTTAACTCTACCTCTTGAAGACAAAAGAATCGACTGGGGTGTTACTATGGGAACACAAGAACTGCCAAAGGCACCATCTGAAACAAAACATTGAATTTACTCCAAAGCCAAACAAACTGGGCTTCTTTCAGTGGCGTGCACTATCATTAATAGTTTTTACAGAACAAATAATGTTCATTTTTGGTAGCTTGAGTTACATGGAAAGCATGATTAGGGGAAGAGAAGGAAAATGTGAATTTCAACAATTGCGGGCCATAATGCTTCATTTTCTGTACAAACAGTGCCTTTCTGTAAAATACTATGGAACATTTTCGAAATTATCTGTTTGTTACTCTTGTCAAGTGTAAAGTATTCGAAATTAAATTAAAATACGATTTTGGAATATTTCGAATAATAATTATGAGATGTAGATATACCAGAGGTCTAAATATAATCAGTACATCTCAATTTCGTGATTTAAAGGTTGAATTTATATGTACAAGGGTCTAGAAATGTGAGTTTAAATTTGGTTGGCCTTTAAAAGAAATAATAAAAGCTGAGAGAACAATGTAAAAAATTTGAATCTCATCGCCTTTGACTGATAAATACGAAAGAACTTAAAAGAATAATTAACGAGCTCATTTATATTAGAAAAACTAAATTATCCCTTGGTTTGCGAACATTGCAATTGGTTTTCTTTTGTTAAAAGTTAAATTTTACATTGAATAACTTTAATTACGGTTTGAAGAGAGTCGTCAAAAGCAAATATTCTTACCAGAGTCCGTACTATTCAACAAAGTGTACTCGAAATGATACGTTGCTTTATGTACCAGGTGTCCCAATAAACATGTCTTATTTTGGTAGATCTAGAGTTATGGGCGTTTCCTGATAAAAAATTTACCATTCTCCCCCAGCTCTTATTTGAGTAGATAAACTAAAACTTGTAATATCAAATATCCGTCCATTATTTAGATTAATTTTATAATATTGAACATTTTTTCATTCAATTACGCCCTCTAGAGGTAGATATACAAACTTAAAAATAAGTTTTTCTCGAAACTTTTTTGTTATAAAACTTTTTATTTAAACACCCGTTACATTGTTTTTAAATTGTGCATAATTTTCCCGTACTTCCACGGAATGCTTTTCCTACTAATAAACAATGAACAACAAAGGCCTTATTATAAATCAAATTTCCGACATGGTAAACCTAAACGGCAATATGGAATTTAACCAACTCTCGTCTCCACAAAAATTCCCGAGGGTAGCGTTCAGGTTCGGAAATGCCATATTTACAAAACATAAAAGGCACGTGTAGCGTAAGTAACACGTTCTGAAAATTTATCATATTTTGTTAGCTTTTATTTTTAGCTACTATTTTATGCATAGAGCGTTTTCGATGCGGACGGTTTTTGTCAAACAAAAATATTGTATAAATTAATGAAAACTGTATAGAAAAGGTACTTTGGCAAAGTAAATCATGCGTGGTCAATGAAAAGACAAAGACCACCGTACACTAACTACCGACAAGTAAATGGACTCATTTACACATTTTTTTTTATTTTACCATTAGGCAGAGCACATCATGGAAAATACTGTAATTGGGTAACTTTAGTTTTTCTTTTGTAAGCTTTCTAAAAACGTACTCTTTATTTCTTTTATTAACTCTTTTTAAATAAAGTCTGGAGAATCTTATTTGTGCGTTAAGCATTGTTAAACTATATTATTTATTTTTATTGCTTCGAATTTTCTTTAGTGTTTTTTTAACAATATTAGTTCGTTACTTTCATTAAGAAGAATCTAAAATAAGTTATGACTTGCAATTATTATCTTGCGCTAAGATAAAACTTGATTAAATTCAGAAAATAATGGAAAAATAGAAGAAGACTTGAATGAATGCAAACAAGCATGATAAGTAGATGGTAATTAAGGTAAAAACTTATTTAAAATTCATAAAAACTTAATAAAAGAATTTTTGAATTAAGGAAGAAAATTTTTAGAAAATGCAACATACCTAGAAATATACAGAATAGTTGATTAATGTGATAAAAGTACAAAAAAAAAGAATATCTTTAAGACTAATAATGGTAATCTTCAACACTGACAAAAAAATACAGGATGACCCATTTAAAATTACTGAGAAAATAATTTGGCTCGCCATGGATTTGATTTTATAAATATTATCAAAATTGAATTAGAAAATCATTAAAAAGCATAGATTAATATTTTTTACTCTTATTCGATTATACAGGGCGTTGAACTTGTTACGATTTTGACGGAAACTTGGTTATAACTATTTTTAAATACCCTGTATAACAGATTCGAACATTTCATTGTAATAGGGAAGAGGAGAGGATTTCAATCTGAAAGTAATATATAGGGTGTTTCATTTAAAAACTCATAACTCATAATTATATAGTTTCGCAGCATTATAGGAAAAGCTTCGTGTAAGGATTGTCTTAGTATGCCTTGGAATTAGTAGTGTGTGTTTATTCCGTGAGGATTTTTTTTGCGATAACAGAACTAGTTTCTTCCGTAGATAAGGCGGATTACCAGTTATTAAAATTTTATGAGTGAGGGTGAGCGAGTGCATTTCTCTCAAATAATTTAATTTCAGCCATCCCGAGTCCTTAAAGGACGCACTGATGTGATCATACTTGCGGATACCATAAGAAAATCGAATGCAGTTGTTTTGAATTTTTTGCAGTATCAGTTCGTAATTTGTAAAGAAAAGTTACTTTACATGGACGAAGTTTCAACAAAAGAAATGTCGCTAAAAGAAGCAGCTTCTGCTAATTCAAAAAGTGGAGGGCAAGGCTATACACTTTGGTACTGCAAAAGGAAGTGTTCCACGACTAAATTCAGCTGTAAAAGCAAGGAACTCTTGTGCAATTCGAAGGCCACGGTAGTTTAAGTTGTTGCAATGAATAAGATATTGTTCTTATTTTTTATATTTCATTTTATATTTTTATGTTCTACTGTTTAACAAAGTCCTTTTCCCATATTATTTTAATAAATAAAGACCTATGGATTTTTTTTTGTTTTTATTTAAAAAAAATTCTTTTTAACATATACCATGTCAACAATATTTCGGACATACGTCAAGCAACGTTGAGAATGTTGACATTCACCGGTGTATCTCGACATTCATTCATTTCGGTCTTTCACGGTAACATAGATAAATTAAATTGACTCTCAAAATATTTTTATCTCAAATTTATCAATTCTCTTAAAAACTTGACATTTTAATTCCTCAAAACCTCTTTTTAATCTAATTTAACCGGCCTAAAATTGGTATCTATTCAAAAAAAAAAACATTCTTAAATTAAATTTTATCATTTTCCTCAAAAACTCTCGATTCGTCAAACGTTTTTCTACCGTCACCCTTTTTTCGAAGCAGTTTTCTTTCGAGTGAAATAACATCTACGATATTTTAAAAGAATAAAATAAATAAGCAAATCGATTGCATACTAAGAGCCAATTAAAAACAAACAAACGTACCATTTTTTCAACTTTTTTAACTATTAATAATTTGAGAACCAGAGAACCATAAATCTACCCTCCAGCACAATATAAAGCTTGCCTTGTTAGAAAGGTTTCGGTAACCGTAAAGGGTTGATTTCGGGTCAACATTCTGTAACAATCAAATTAACATTTTCGGTCTTAACAGGGTTATTTAGGTAAATATGCCATGTGGAGTTTCGGTAACAAATTAAAACCTTCTAGACTGACATACTAATGTTAGGGTTGAATTTCTTGGAAAATAATTTTGACAAACTTATTTTCTTTCTTATGTTTCCACGTAAACTTTAGATAGAATATACCTAATCAGTTTTTACAATTAATGGAATTAAAATGTTAGAAGTAAAATAAATAATTTGAAATAAAAAAACACGAGGTCCCACCGAGATTTGAACTCGGATCGCTGGATTCAAAGTCCAGAGTGCTAACCATTACACCATGGAACCGATACACTCATCTCTGCAAGATAATATTGATATTCGCAGGACCGGTCAAAATTATTTTTAGACTTAAATATAATATAAATAGATTCAATTTCATTTAAGACACGAATAAAGCATGTATGTGCGTTATAATTTATTCCGTACCGTACACTAACTACCGACAAGTAAATTCACTTGCGACGGAACGTTTGAAAATTTTGGTACATTTTTTCTCTGGCGCCTTACGTCTGTTATCATAATACAACAGTTACGAGGGACAGTCGTGTGGTTAAATACGTGTATTACTGATTTAGGGCACAATCCGATACAGGTTTTCAGAGCACAAAATACTACTCAAGGAAAATTCATTTATTAAAGCTTAAGATTCGATAAAGTAAATTATTAATTAAATTGTTATATTTAACAAAGTAAGAATTACAAGTTTTAATGTTACGATTAGTAAATTTCAGTGTATAATAAATACGTAATCTTGTATACAATGAATAAAAATAATCAACTGGGAAAATTCTACAAGGATGACACAATTTAACATTCTTAAAGCTATTATTAAGCTTCATACCGACACCATATTCAGGGACTATTTTATTAAATTGATCTATGAATGTGTTTTCCAATTCTATAACGAGTTCCACAAAATTTTTGTGAGGCACAACCATATTACAAATGTTGGATGAAACACTATAATCTGTATATTTCATAAAAACGGTAGATTCTCCTTCTAGATCATTTATCTATAATCAGTCGTAAACACTTTTGGAGGGGTATAGGTATTATTTGTAGTCGTAGAACTAACTGTACTTTTAAACAATTCAGACTTTGTATTAAGCAAAAATGCAAATTACAAATTTTTATCCTATTATAACATTGTTCCACCGTTATATTGGCATATCGGTGGTTTCCTTTAAAACCCAAAACATTTTTCCAAGCTTCACATCTGCAATATAATATAGAAAATAAAAATCAGCAACACATTAGCATTGCGTGCTACCCCTGTACTCAACACTTTCTCGATTTAACCTAGCCAGAACTCGCCAGATGATAGGAGGGGTGAGGAATTTTCGGTAACCCATAAATCGACGAAGTGAATTTACTTGTCGGTAGTTAGTGTACGGTGACCTAAGATAGAAATTCCAAATTATAGCTGTTTAATGAGGGATTAAAATACAGGTCTGGACTGAAATGGAAATAATAAGCGGAAAACTAAAAAAAAACAGATAGAGGAACGGTTACATATCAATTTGACACACAAATTGATTCTAATCAAAATTCTACGTCCTTAAAAACCTATTCGAAAGGATCCTTCAATAATCATAAGTACTCTTTCCCTTCAAAATAATATTATTTACTTTTTTCCATGTTAATCATCAATTTACATGTCAATGAAAATACTTTTCATCACAGATTTCAGAAATGCCGCTGTTATGATATTCTCAGTAGTCATATTTTGATATCATATATTTCCAAAACGGATCCCGAGAAACCCGATAATCCTATCTATTGTCCTGTTGAATACTGCCCACTCACTGCCTCGACTATGCAGTCGGGAGAGAGACTAACGATGTGGCTGTGACAGACTTGAAATATCTACTAGAAAGGCTTTAAATGTTTCAACCATGAAAAATTCTTTCAGCTGGGATTTTTTTTTTTCTAGTCACGCAAACAGTGGCGGCTAGTGCGAAGCGCTGAAAAGCTGCGGGGCTCCCAAAAAATCTTCTAATTACCGAAAATATTTCTTTTTATTAAATATAACATTTATAATTCGCATTGTCATATTGGTAAAGAAAATGTGAGCGTAAGTAAAGTTCAACAGTGCTCTAATCGTGCTCTGCGAACTCTCTCAAACACCCAGGATGTAAACTTCTCGATCTTAAACGATCTTAAACTAAGCCGTGAAGTCTCTGCTTTTCATTCAGCTCAATGTTGGTCGGATTTATCTATTTTTTTCTGTCTGCAAGTTTTGATATACTGTGTGTACCATAAATAGAGAACCTCGACATGAGAACACTCCAAAAATCTTTTATCGACATCTACATATAATAACTATTATTAATAATACTGATGGAAGAAAAAAGTCGACAAGGACTATGAACACTTGTTTTAACTTCTGCAATTGATTTAAAATAAAATTTGAGACAGTTACAGTTCAGTTATTGCTTAAACTTTTTTTTAGAAACCTACAACCTTCTATTTCAGTAAAGAATTTTAAAAAGTTTGACCCTATATTGGATCAAATTCGTGTGGTCATACCATTAAAACCGACTGAATTGTATGTTTAAAAACTTTTTTAACCGACTAGCAATTCACATCTGCTTAAAAGGACTACCATACGTTGAAAGCGGAAAGCCGAAATGACAAAATCAGCACACAAAATGACCATTTTGAATTACTTTATTAATGCAGTCAGAAACGCTGAGAGAATCTTTTGTTTCTAACGCTAGTGGTGACTTTATGCAACGAACATTAACAAGACAAGAAGGATCACTTTAAGCTCCTCCCCTCGTTATGCCTATCTCGCTCGAATATCGGATGCTACTGTGTATAGAGCACCGTGAGTCTACTACGCACGATATGCTTAAGCAGGTTGTCCGTCGTAGGGATATGTAAAGAAATATACCAGTTGTCTTTTTGAGTGACCGAATTTTCCTTTAGAAATAAAATAAACATTTACGTACTTAGTGTTTTGTGTTTGGTTCTGCAAATAGAATGATGGAAAGGCAACATACGTGGAAAAATGTATAAACAATACTAGGTATGCACTTTATAAATAGCTGGAAAATTACTATTTCCTCTGCTCTGTCTTTATGGGAAACCTTAAAATGCAGGAATTATTCATTTCTTTTAACAAGGAACCTTAATCAGGATTGCATTGAAAATTTTTTTGGTCTGGTAATAAATTGTTGCGGAAACTCAAGAAATCCAACCCCAATTCAATTTTGTAGGGCATTCAAAAAATTATTGAGGTTGAAGGTGCCAATTGTATTAAAGATATTAATACAGTTTTGCTCAATGTAACTCCCGATATTTATGCTGGAAGAATATATTATATCGATGTACCTATATTGACAAATAATAGCTCTTTAACAGTTTTTACATGCGACTATAGAAATCTTTCAAGTACGGATGGCAATGCTATACTTTACATTTCTTGCTATCTAAAGGAAATGTTTGCTGCAACACTCTTGTAGTGCTTGCACAAAGTATAATGATGAAAAGACATTACCAAAAGAAGCGGCTGTATTTTTAGAGCATAAAGCATATTCGACTTCTAAAAACTATGAAGGTCTGAATGTACCTCCTAGTAATATTGTAGAATATGTTAAACAACTTGAAATATTCTTTGTTGAACATTTTAATAAAATTAGTTGTCACGAGAACGTTGCAGCGACCCTTAGAAAATTATATGGAAATTTACTGTTTACACATAAATATCCTGACGATATTCCCTTTTTTATTTTAATTCCCACTAAGCGGAATAGGTTACAATAACAATTATTGCTAGATGTTTTGAAATCACCCTGGTAAGTGAACGTTTATTCGTTTTAATCGCTAGCGGTTTGCATCAACCTCGTATAAGCACGAGCACGTGCACGGCTCCAGGAATGAAATAGTCGGCGCGCTTGTGTAAGCTGGACATGAAAGTTCCGACGGAGAGTGACCCTTCTTGTCTTGTTAATGTTCGTTGCTTTATGCCACAGAATACGTTTAGCAGCTCTCTTATTTATCACTCTATGGTGAGAAGGCAGCTTCTATCAATCACTGTCATTTATTCGCTTCTAGTTGTAAGATTTTCTTTGAAATGGTTGGATTTTAAAGACTATATACAATAATTGGAAGAGAGGTTGTAATTTGACTACAATATGTCACTGCGAAGCAGTCATCTTGTTTTTTATAATAAAAAAGGTGAAATTGCGAAACGAAATGGAGTTATATATTTTAGGCTCGACATAAAAAAAATATGATTTCAAAATGATACGGTTTTGTTAAAGAGGCTCGAATAGAGAAAGAATTGCCACAAGAGATTAGGAAAGGAGAAACGCATCAGCATTTTTTATCGGTCAGAGGTAAGTTTTTATTGTCGTCAATATAAACGACAAGCACTTAAAGAAACGACACAGGAACGACCCTCGGAATTCAATGTTTATGTCTAGCGTTAGATGGGCTTTTATTGCCAGTTCTCACTTCCTGAATATTTGTAGATCTTTTCTACATTTTTTTACTGTAAAGTTTGCAATAAATTCAGAATTTCTAGGAAAAAAAACGATATTTTTGCACCACTGGAATTTTTCGCCAAACTTGAATGTCTTCGACTTTTATCTCTGGGGCCACTTAAAGAGCTTGTTTTTGCAATTAGACAAACTATTCAAGACAACATGAGCGGGAGAATACAAAATGCCATCACAGTACTTCAAGAACAGAACTTGATACTACTGTTCAATGTACTCTTCTCAAAGAGTCATTCTCAGCAGATTTAGGCTTAGATATAATTTTCTATGGTCATCCTGTATCATCGATATCGACCTTCCACAGTAAAATGTTACTAATAAAACTCATATTAGAAGAACCACACAGTCTTTTATAAATTCCTGTCGTCTGGGCTATCTCAACTGTTGCCAACATCATTAAGAACTTGTTGAATAAAATTTTTCGCTTTCGGTGGTAAAAGTACAGGAAAGCCAGAACTCATTAGTCTAAGGATTCAAAGGATTTATACGTGAAGTGAGCCACACACACATTAGGGAACGTAATAGCGGGACGAAATAAAGAAATTGGATAGTGAAGCAAACATCAGTGTCATTGTAGTTAAAGAAAATGAAGTTTAAATATTTCATATACATAAAAAGAAAGTGCTGTATAACAACCGTACACTAACTACCGACAAGTAAATTCACTTCGTCGATTTATGGGTTACCGATAATTTCCTTACCCCTCCCATCGTCTGGTGAGTTCTGGCTAGTTTAAATCGAGAAAGTGTTGAGTACAGAGAAGTATGCTAGGGTAGTGATTCCAAAGAGGGAGTAACGGCGAGTTTGAGGTGGGTTTGGTTCGAACATTAACATTCGAACATGAGTTTCCCATCTCGGAAAAAAGAGCTACATGACTTCACGGTACCATCAGAGCTTGCTTCACCCCTTTCACAACAACATGTGATATTCAATGCCGTCTTAAACTAGGCTTGGGCCCTTGGGCACACGAGAATTTGGGGCCCTTTTGGAAAGTAAAAAAGCGAATTATAATAACATTTTTTCACTAAGTATGACCATTTATCATCGGTAATCAAATACAGTATGATAGTATTAATGATATCATTAATGATATTGTTACGATTTCGGTCCTTTGGGGCTCCATGAGAGAATGGGGCTCTGGGCACGGGCCCCGTGTGCCCTTATGGTGAAGACGGTATTGGTGATATTAATGGTTCCTTATAAACTTCAACTGTTTTAGAAGACAGATTTATAATGCTCGTCCTCACTTAATTTGGTTACTTAGTTACAGTTTTCTACATCCTGACAAGTGTGTATTTAAACTCTGGAAAAAGATTTATGTTCGACATCGTTTTAATTTTAACCCAAGCTTCCGACTTTATTCTTCTCAGTCAATTACTCGTGAAACCGGAGATGACCTTTTTTTTTAAAGCGGCAATAAAAGTGATGTTTCTTGTGAAATCATAAATTGTAAGACAAGGAATTAAAATTTCAGATTAAGTTGATGTTGATTGAGGTCGAAAAATAAAAATGGGTCAGAAGTTTAGAGACAAAGTTATTCTATAATTTTAATATACAGGATATATTTTATCTCAATTTTTTTAAGCAAATATGAATCACCCTGTAGTATCAACAATAAAAATTTACTTAAATTAAATAATAAAATCTAAACATGTAAGCCGGCTTTACAGCTTAAAGCAGCAATTTGTCTGGTAAAGAACCATGGTTCTATGGTGTAATGGTTAGCACTCTGGACTTTGAATCCAGCGATCCGAGTTCAAATCTCGGTAGGACCTTGCGAACTTTTTATTTTTTTTTATTTTTTAAAATAGAGTTTTTCATACTACCAGCATCTATTTTTCACTTATTATACAGGTTATTACACGTTATAAGATATTTCAAGTTAATTTAAGTTATTAACTTTTATTATTACTTTCTCTAATCGTTATTTTAAATTCATAGTTTGTATAAAGAAAATTATGTACAAGTAATTAATGAAAATCTTCTGCAACGATTTTAATAATGACAATTTTATTAATAGTATTTATGGAAAAAATCAAAAGATCGAATAATTTGAAATAAAAAAAACACGAGGTCCCACCGAGATTTGAACTCGGATCGCTGGATTCAAAGTCCAGAGTGCTAACCATTACACCATGGAACCGATGCATCACGCCTGCGAAGCGACATATTAGTTTTTACAGGATCCGTTTCAAATCATGGATCGGTTTCAAATTATTGTGGATCAGTTATTATATGTACATAGGTATAAAATATTGTCTTGAATTACTGACTGACGAATAAATGTACTAAACCGCTGAAATTTGGAGGGTGTGTTCTTTGTTTAACGTGGGCATCCGACAAATACCTAAGTATTTTACGAAATTCTACCAGTAAAAGTGTGGATTTATGTAGCAACATTTAACAATTATCATTTAACAATTAACATTTATCGATTATAAGTTAAACTACTCATTTCACTATGACACCATTTATGCAGACAATTAATAATTATCATTTAACAATTACGAAGTTGGCCAAAACAAAAAATGGGAGCAAAGTTTCTATGGAACAACTTGATTCCTTGGTCCAATCTACTTCAAATTTTGCATATACATTCGATAGACCAATAGCTGACTATATATTTATACAACCTTTATTGAAAACCTAACAAAAGAGATTTAGTGATACAAACTTGATCAAACCCGGCCCTGGTTACAATTAAGCGAATTCGCTAATTTTGGACAACGGTTCCATGGTGTAATGGTTAGCACTCTGGACTTTGAATCCAGCGATCCGAGTTCAAATCTCGGTGGGACCTAGCTTATATTTTTATATAATTTTTCGTCTCTAAATTTGAATACCAACTATAGAAGGATGAATTTCAAAAATTCATTATAAATCAAATGAATAAAAATTCCGCATAATTGTTATGAATTATTTTTAAAAGTGCGTATATAGACATTAAATAAGTGTTTTTTCTATAACTTCTCTCAATTCCAAACTAATATCTTCATTTTATTTTAATAGTTGAAAAGTTAATTTTAAATGATATCGCATGTCCGGACGACGTGCTTACATCGGTTCCATGGTGTAATGGTTAGCACTCTGGACTCTGAATCCAGCGATCCGAGTTCAAATCTCGGTGGGACCTGCGAACTTTTTTTATATTTTTTTTCAATGAGATTTTTACATGTCAATTGAAAACTCAACAAATGCTCACTTATATCTTCATTATGTTTCTTTTTATGTATTCATTTTTCATTTTGTTAATTATTTTGGGAAATTAAACCAGAATCATTTTTATATTTTTCAATTCAACGCACACTAATATTAATTTCTGGTTAATTATTTATCTATCTCATACCAGCTTTCGACACGTGCCGCCAGATCGCACCCCAATAGATAAACCGCAGTATGGAGGTACATAAAACCATTAATTATCAGATTAGATTACATTAGATCAGAATTATTGAAGTAGCTCTTTGTCCTATAACCTTTGCAGATCCATTGTGGTTCTCTCTTTATTTAGAGCTCTATATCTAGCTTTATTCTTCATATTAGACTTATTACCCTGGACACCGCCTCCCTTGCCTCTCTGCCATCGGTTTTTCTTCTCCGAGTAAGTGAAACCGCATCCTTGCTAGGCCTTCGCACTCACAGAGTATGTGCTAGTTTTCTCTCAGTCTTCTTCCTTGCAGAATCTGCCTAGGCTGTCATCTGCTAGGCCAATTGTGTGCATATGTTTCCTCAGCCTACAATTTCCGGTCAGCATTCCCACCATCATCCACGTCGTTTCTCGACTTTGACACAGTAGCTCGTGAGACACTTTGCAACGTTCCTTTGTCCTCTTTACTAAGGCATTTAGACATTGCCTTTTATTCCTTGGTGACCTGGTACTCAGACTGGGATAACTCTATTATGACTACTTAGTTTGATCAATTAATAGGCTGACAATAAAAATGTCTTCATATTTTGGAGATAAATGAGTGATGATTTAAAAAAAAGGTTGGCAGCGGTGGGATTCGAACCCACGCCTCCGAAGAGACTGGTGCCTTAAACCAGCGCCTTAGACCGCTCGGCCACGCTACCTTAATACACATGTAAAATTGATAATATCGCTTAGAGCTGACTCACTTGATTAAACGCGGATGACAGGAGTCTTGTCATTTTATACATTACATTTTTATAACACCAGCTTCTAAGTATACTGGCTATAGTGAGTGAAAATTAACAAAAAATATGATCTCGATGTTTGTAGTTTTGCCGTCCTAGGTAAGAACAAATTTACATAAATAGTTTTCCTTTTATTTTGTACAAGTGAACATCCAAAATTGTTTATAATATTATATAAGTTACGGAGTAGCTTTAAGCTTTTCAGTTCAATAAGTGTGGTTATTAAAAGCACCTATCTTGCACTGAAGAAACTGTCGAAATAAAATAAACACCTACACTATGAATATTGAATAGAAAAAAGAAAAGTAGAGAAAATTTTATTATTTCAAGAAATATACCTACCTTGTACTTGCCAGAAAAAATATTAAAAACTTTTCAAACAGTTCACGTAATCTTTGAAAAGCTTTCTCCGAAAATATAGGCTAAAGTAATGCCTGATAAGGAATCAACATTTAGAACGAATGATTTTGAGGCGTGAAAAATCATTTAAAAAGCAGGAAAACAAAGCAGTTTGTCATCAAATATGCAAGAGAAAGAAAATTGCTATTTTAAGTTAGTAAAAGAGAATTCCAGAAAACTGGGATTTTCTAAAGCTCCGGGCTCCGGGATCGTAACCAATTTTCTTCCTTTTGTTTTCAAAACCCCGCAAAGCACATTATAACATTTCCCATTTTAAGTACAGGATGTCTTATCATATTCCGACTGCTTTTTAAATCTTTTATCTTCCAAATAATTGTAGATATAATATTTCTACCTACTTAGACAGTAATAGGTACTTTCCTTTTTTTCAATACTGGGCTAAAATTTATATTCCATTTGAAGTCTAATTGATTAATCGACTTTTTAAATTAACTGTTGAAAAGTTGCCTTTGTATATTTATCGCATAAATTAGAACACTGGAAGCATTGGAGGTTTTTTTCTCTCCCGACAAGCGACACTTGATCCGCGAAAAAGAGAACTGTAGAACAATTAATTTTTCCCATTTTTCCATGTCATGAAAGAGTGTAATAAGCGAGGGTTTTGTTTGAGTGATGGTAGAAGTTAGTTCTGTTTTGTATTCCGTTTTCTTCTCACGCCAACTTTAAAAACAAAATATTAAGGAAGGAGTAATTGTATAGGGTGTCCCAAATTGTTTCAAATATCTCCAAAAACTGCACTTAAATTTGACAGTTACTGGTGGTAGAGTTCTATGGATATGCTTTTAAATAATAAAAAAGAGTACTGGAATTGTATAATATCTTCCACAGTTTAATAATTATGTAATATCTATAAATATAGGAATAGGATTGTGTACAAAAATGAATTCTGTGAATGAGAATATCAAGTTTCCGTGGTGTAGTGGTTATCACATCCGCCTAACACGCGGAAGG
>CAJUYG010000643.1:75095-95613 GCA_910591675.1 Galerucella calmariensis
CTTAATTCCATTAGTTTCAGTTATAAAGTTCACGTTTATACACTCGTTATTAATACAAAAACCGTTGGAATTTCCAATAACAATTTAATACAATTTAAACCGAACTAAAACTAATAATAAATTCAGGAGGAAATACATTAAATATTATTACACAAATGTCACATTCATTTTTCACGATATATTTAACACGGAATTGACAAAAGATTCTTCCTCGGTCTGATTCAATTATTCAAACAAGTTGTTGGGAATGGGATGGGATGGGAAGTTCTCGTATTCGGTGGCCGTAGAACAGGACCGCACTTAGTACTAATAATAATAAAATAATATGCTAGTTTATGCATTGTAAAATTTGTTTTTTTAAAAAATCAGTATCTCTTGAGTGGGTTGTTCTTGATATTAATATTTTCTTTCATGTACTTTCATGTTATGTGTGGGGCATTTAATTAATTCATATTGAGTTTAATGAAATGTTTCTATGTTAAGAATAACTTTCTACATTTGGAATTCTAGTCAGGAACTTCACATAAATGTCTGGAATGCTACAACGAAATCATATTTCATGATTATAAATAATCTTTATAAAGACCTTAGAGGGAACTGATATTATTGTATTTTATGTAATAAAGGAATTCTGAAAAAAGACAGTATTATAAAAAATGGACCATTTAACATACAAATATTCATTTTTAATGCCTATTTTATTATCGTCGTCCAGAAGTTAATACAATTTCAATCAAGATTAAATAAATACCCCTTATATACTTAAATCTCGAATTTTTATGACACTACATTAAGTATTTTTTTTTTTCTTAAAAGTTATGTGTTTATAGACTGTCACAAATTATCGCTCTCGGCTCTAACTTTCGAGATATTATACTTTAAGTGTGTTTTAAAATATAACTTTTTTACAACTCCCTTGGAAACGGAGTTAATGCTATCATAGGCGGCGTAAATTTTTTTTGAAAACTGTGTTATGCACTGGGCACAAAAACAAAATAAGAATAAAAAAAAGCTTCCGTATTATGTATAACATTCCAAACCGTTTGAATCAATACAAAAAAATTTAAAAAAGGTCACAGTGGTACAACAAAATTATTTTTGTTCCAGTTCATCGACTCCACTGTGTAATAATTTTTGAATGGTACTTGGAAAAGTTTTAGGTTTCCTTAAACAATTTTAATTAAGTTCGAAAATAATGAGTCAGGATTTTAGATGTAATTCTCCAAAACTTTTCCAGATAATATTAGACCAACTCTTTGCAAATTTTGCTAATTCGAGGGTAACGAAGTTTAATGAGAAAAAAATTAAATTATTACCCACAAAGCTGGTCTGAGAATGTAAAGTATTTAGATTGAAATACTTTTATAGAAAATAGTGACATATTTGGCTGAATGGCCAAAGGCACAAGTCAAAAAAAAGCATCTGTAGAGTAGGGAGGGTCAGTGTAAGCTCACAGCACTTAGGCTTAGTAAATATGATATCAAAAATTACTAATAAGAGGAAATAAACCAGTTTCCATTGGAAATTACTCCCAAATTTTAAAATAAGATTCAAATTTCAATGCACTTTCCGACCACAACCCAAGGATTTCCGAACGCTACCGATGATATGTGTGATGTCATATCTCTTGTGTTTACTTATGTCAATATGGCCGGTATTGCATTAGGTTATGTGTAGTTGTGTGTTTATATTGTATTTTAATCAACTATTAATAATTGCTTCATCGACGTAAAAATATCATTTATATGTTTGTTTGAGACCATTACGTGTTTGTGTGTGCTTTTTTTATTTCTAAAAGTCAACGTAAAGTGGAAAGTGAACATAAATATTCGATATTTCCGAGGATATTTTAAAACTTTTGGAAGAATATATTTTATTCACTAGTTCAGTGTTCAGTGACGATTCTTTCATATTTTGTGAGTAAAGATATGGCTAGCGAAGGTTTTGTAAAAGCACAAACTGATAACTTGCCCAAAGTAGACTCATTTATGCTGCTTGAATTTATGAAGTCAAACAGCTGCTTTAATGCAGAGGAAATAAGAGGAGTTAAAGTATTATCGTAAGTACGATTTAAACTATGTTTTATTTATATAATATAATATACCAACCATATTTCGATGTGTGGTCATAAGAAAATGATGTTTTTATGGTTGATTCCTAGACATATAGGTACATAACCTCAAACTATTTAAGAATAAAAATTACCAGCATATAAGTAGGTACTTACATTAAAATGGTCTTCACAAACAAAACTAATGCCCTTCTCTTAAGTGTATTCTTGCTTGCGCCACCAGGTAAAGTAACAAATATTTTGTCTGGTGTTTTAATAGACGTTGATTTACACACTGGAACAATGCAATACTTGGAATACAAAGTTTTTTTACAGCTTTATCCATTTTTAAAGCTTTCAGAAACAAATTAGGTCACAAGAACTCAGAGCGTGATACACGAATAAGAACGTAAACAAATGACGTCACACCATGGGGCAGCCATCTTTATGATGTAAAGCGCGTTTTGGCAGACTTTCAAATTTTATGATTTTTAAAGTCGTTTTAAAAGTAAAGTTTATATTTTTTTGAAAAAATAGACATGCAAGGTGTTAGGAGTCCTGATAAAGCGTCAATTCCCACCAATAGCAAAATTTATGCTTGTACCTACCCTATTGTCGAAGTTGTTAGGCCGTAGGTGTCACTGGGTCCTTTTATTAGGTCGACCTAATAGACCAAATGATCCACTCAATCCTATGTTCTCTAATAAGTAACTCTGCGATGAAGACAGTGCGTTTATCCTGATAAGCATGGTCATGATATTAGAATACTTAATCTTAATAAATTATTATATTGTCAATAATATCTGAAAATTTGTATTTAAACCCAGTGTAATTTGATAATATAGTATGAAAACTAAAATGGAAAATTATTTGACAAATCTAGCTGCAGGCTGCATAATAAATTGCGTTGATATTTGATCGCACATCTCAGCTTTCGACTAAATTTACACGTTAGTGCACATAATAAGGTGAAATAGTAATTCACCTTCAGTAAATGGTGTAGGGACGATCTGTCTCCCTGTATTCAATTTCCAAAGGATAATGGAGCGTTCAAAAGGATGTGAACAATGATTATCGAAGGGAATGTATGTATTACTCTCTAATTTATAAATAATTAGTGATAAATTATGAAATTTTTACTTACGGCACAATCCGATACAGGTTTTCAGGGCACAAAATACTACTATAAGAAAATTCATTTATTAAAGCTTAAGATTCGATAAAGTAAATTATTGATTAAATTGTTATGTTTAACAAAGTAATGATTACAAATGTTTAAGTATACTTAGTTTGGGGTGTTGTTTCTGTAATTTTTCAGTTTTAATGTTACGATTAGCAAATTTAGTGTATAATAAATACGTAATCTTGTATACAATGAATAAAAATAATCAACTAGGAAATTTGTACAAGGATGACACAATTTAACATTCTTAAAGCTATTATTAAGCTTCATACCGACACCATATTCAGGGGCTATTTTATTAAATTGATCTATAAATGTGTTTTCCAATTCTATAACGAGTTCCACAAAATTTTTGGGAGGCACAACTATATTACAAATGTTGGATGAAGCACTATAATCTTTATATTTCATAAAAACGGTAGATTCTCCTTCTAGATCATTTATCTTAATAAATTCTAAGCAAGTGTTACAGGAATGCTGCAATAAACACTTTTTAAGTATAGGTATCCAGTAACGTATATCAGTGCTTTCCCATCCACACTTTTTATATTTCTATAATCAATCGTAAACACTTTTAAAGGAGTATAGGTATTATTTGTAGTCGTAGAACTAACTGTACTTTTAAGCAATTCAGATTTTGTATTAAGCAAAAATGCAAATTACAAATTTTTATCCTATTATAACATTGTTCCACCGTTATATTGGCATATCGGTGGTTTCCTTTAAAACCCAAAGCATTTTTCCAAGCTTCACATCTGCAATATAATATAGAAAATAAAAAATGTTTACTTGTATACTACTAAATTACCTCTTTTCCTACCTAACTTTGTCTTTTGCGCATCTAAAAGACGGTCTCTCTTTCAGTTTACTGCAACAATCATCAACAGAACAATATACCATTCCAGGCATTTTGCAATGAAATAACTCACTATAATGTTTATACTAATTACAACTTTATAATAAAAATATGTATAAATATTTTAATGCTCACGCAAAAACAATGATCTGCTCACAAAAACGAAAATAAAACAAAAATTATATTTCCGAAATTCCGATCAGCAGCACATTAGCATTGCGTGCTACCCCTGTACTCAACACTTTCTCTATTTAAACTAGCCAGAACTCGCCAGACGATAGGAGGGGTAAGGAAATTTTCGGTAACCCATAAAGCGACGAAGTGAATTTACTTGTCGGTAGTTAGTGTACGGTGCTAAGAGTTCCAATAAATGTCAACTCTGATACAGTCGCTAATCATTAATATGTACTAGTGTTGAGAGTGATATTGATTGTTGTATTGGTTAAGCATATCTTAGCAAACGCCCAACCAGTGTAAAACACTCCATAGCGTGCAAGCTGTAGTCTAAAGACACTCCGGGAGACGACTCGACCCTATCAACAGGAATTTAGTTAACCCTGTAAAGGATTTAAATCCTATAAAAGCATGGAGAGAAAACTTTACTGAAAATTGAATTTTTAAGTAAGAATCCATGATAAAATAGCAAGTTTTAAAGTTTATTTCAACATTTTAATGGATTTCACCCCAAAATGGTTATTTACTTTTTGTAATGCAACTTTCAGTGTACTTAATGGCAATTCTGTAAACGTAGCCTAGGATTTTGTTAAAGAAAATGCAATGTTTAATACCCGAACAACTACAAATTCAAAACTACGTTCGTCAGATATATGTCTAAACGACAAAAAGATTTAAATAAATATCCTGTTGTGAAGTAGACTTGAAAGGGAAATGACATCAAAAAGCGTGTTCTAAATTGATATGTTTCGCAAAGTAAGTCGGAAATAAGAGGAGATTGAAATGTTGTCAAGATGTTATGTTGTATATAGCTTCTATTTGAGAAGTGTTTCAAAAACGTTTCGAGACTCAGTGACACGTGAAACGTTTTTAGGTGGCTTACAGTTGTCGTAAGCAATAGAGGAGTTCAGTCTAAGTTCAGTGTGGCCAACAAAAAGTGGTTTTTTCTCACAGGAATGATAGTTAAGGTCTACCATTCAAAACATGAGATTTTTGCATGTTTTTTATCATTGCGAACATCTATATTGCTTTATTGAAATAATGAATACACCCCCGAAGCGTATATCTTGAAATTTAAAATGACTTTTTAGCTGAATACCCAACATATCGGTGGCCAATAATTCTAGGATTTCATATTGAAACCATTTGCAATTCTAATTAGCGAATTTGTGATTTAAAAGATCGTTGTATTTTTCGAAACAAAACGTTGGCTTTCCGTATGAACATTTTTCCTTCGTCGGTAATCCTTTTGACCACATTTTAGGCACACTTCAAAGCTTCAATGTTAATTTACGACGTGTCCAAATCTAGTAACTTTTTGTTTCATGTAAATAATAGATAAAGAAAAAAGGACATCAGTTTTTAAGGTGTACCCTTATCATAAGATCTGTCAGTATCACTGACTTTTAAAAACGGACCATTAATACTTTTCTCGACAGTTTTTCCTCTCCATGTCATTTTGTAAAAAAACTTTTATTCGCTGTTACGTGATATTTTCAACAGTTAGTGACTTATCTTCGTTAAAACTGGATGCAGATTAAATTTATTTCGAGTCTTCGTATATTCTGCCCTATATTGTACTAGCGAACGTTTTAAACTTGTCTCTGACATTGTTTGGAGTCTGAAATAACGATACGGCAGATAGATTTTCTCTTATCTTGTTTAGACAATCGATTCCGTTTAGCGTAACTTTTGGATTCTTTTTACTATTGTATTTTGGAAACGAGCAAGAAATGAAAAAGTTATTTAAAAGGACATAATGAATTGAATGCGTTTCTACAGGATCTTTCTACGACAAAAAGGTCTCTTTGTGCACACTAAATAAACTAGAAAGCGAATTTTTAATATTTTCATTTATAGTCAACATTTTTCTTGCCGTATTTTCCTTTCTTAATCACCTTTTTTTTCAAAAGGAGCCGCACCTTCGCCGGCACGTCGTCTGTCCGTGGTGGAAGCCTTGGCAGTTGTATCACTGCGTCGGCCCTTTTCCTCTTCTTTGTTCTTCTTTGTTCCAGTATATGCAGAGCTGTTTCGGTATCCTTTTTGCATCTTCTGCATGTAAGGTCTCCGTTATACAGTCCTATTTTGTTTAGGTGCTGCTTTGTGGGAAAGTGTCCCGTAAGTAGCCCCGTTATGGTGCGTAGTTTGCTCCTGCTTATTGGGAGCAGTTCTTTCGCTACTTTTTCTGATGGTTCTTTTATGAATTTCTTCCCATGTATTTGCCTGGGGATATTCTTACAGTATTTATTGGGTTATTCTTTCACCCACCCTTTTAACCATGAGTTCGTTAAGGATCTGGGGATGCCCACAGAAGGTACGGGTCCGTTCATCAGAGTTGACGATCCTGCTCTTGCGAGTTCGTCAGCTTTTTCATTGCCAACGATTCCTTTGTGACTTTTGTCACCTTAATCACGCAATAATGATACAATATCTATTACACTACTAACAAAAAACAACTACTTTCCTTGGTATATGCCGCAAAGGACATTGAATTTAGTAAGAAATGAATTTTTAGATATTTTAGTGTAAGGCAATTTTAAAAACATGAATTTTCCATCAAATTCCACCCACAAGAATTGAAACTGAAATAAAATTGATGCTTAAAATGTACCTAAAGCTTTCATTCTACTCACTGAGTTGAGAGTATCCAAATTTCTATAGAGGTTTCATATCCTCTTTTTCCAATATTCACAAAATACTTCAGCGGTTTCAATTCTGTTTGATTAGTCCCGTATATGAAGTCGAGAATATTTTAATAATGTAGTTCGTGGATTGTACAGAGTGGAGCAAGTTACTTTTTTTTATTATTTTTATTAAAAACACAAAAAGAAAACCTACAAGAATATTGGATGCTCAACCACAGGTACGTCTCTGACTTTAGCTGATAATTAGCTGATAGGAAGTAGTTAGTTGTTTGGTAACATGAAAGAAACTAGATATATTTCTAGAATTGTACCTTACAGGCAATAGAAATGGCACCAAACTGAATTGCAATGTCAAGCAGTCTTAATGTAAACATTTGTCACCCTGTATATGAGAGCATAAAAGAATTTTTAATTGCAAAACACCCTTTGATCAAACATTTTAAGTGTCCACTCTGTTCGCGAACTACTCTTTAAAAATACCAAGATCAGCGAGAAAAAAAATCTATTACTTCGACACAAAAATCGATGTGATAAGAACTTCATCATTTTCTCAAGTTGTCAGATTCATGTTTAATATACTCTTTCGCCTGCTTTTTCCCCCTTCTTTTTTTAACACTTTTCTCTTTAATCAAGTGGAAATTATACAGCATATTAAATGGCATCCAGGTTGAGTCCAAACAGTTTTAAGTGTATCTTGGGATTGAGCATGGGTGTAACGTTTGGCTAGTTCCGCAATGGGCTCATTTACATTTTTTTTATTTTACCATTAGGAAGAGCACATCATTTTGAAGTTATGTGCGAAAAATTAGATGTCAGCGGGACTCCTAAGTCGCCTTAAAAAAATTATAAACATTAAACAGCGTTCCTCTCCGAATTTCAGGCGTAACTCATCGCATATGATTCATTTGATTCAAAGTCCGGATCAGCTCTAACAAATATCGCTTTTTTTACCAGTGAAGTGCATGTGCATTGGAATTTGATGTAAACATTTGGAACCAATATTACCTGCTTCATCAAAATAAGTTATTCTTGTTCTTTTCAACATTGGTGATTTAATTTCCACTACACATTCATCATAAATAGCATTTGGAGAAGCTCCTTCAATTGGGCAGTCTGCAGTTAAAAATATTGCAATTTTTTACTGAGTAACCTGCAGCGTTATCCCCGTAACTTTGTCCACCAGACTAGGAATAAATTAAAACATCTGGAATCACCCTATATATCATTTGAGAGAGCATGTATAAACATTTCCATCCAGAAATCCCTTGTGTTGTTCCCTAGGATTGTATTCATCCTGATGTATCTTTGATTGCCCCTGCTAGATATTTCCAATGGTCAGATCTTCTCTACCAGTAATACATTGGAGCTGAAGAGTCCCGGTGCCCAAAAGGGTATTTCGGTCTCCATTTTTGCTAGCTCAACATTCCCTGAGTATCCTGGAATCCACATTTAGGTATACACGAGTCTACAGTGCCTCATAACTCTTCTTGTATAATGTATGAAGATATAAAAAAATTACTTACCATAAAAAACCTATACATGGTCGATGGTAGATCCCTGCATCTCCGAGGAGGAAGTATTAATGTAACATTGAAGTGGGTAATCGTCTACTTCCGTTCTCCTGTTCGGAAGGTAGTATACCAAACACGTTACCCCGATTAGAAATAAGAAAAACACGAAAACAATGTCGAACATGATCAAAGAGTTCCACGTCAGTAGACGCATCACAAGTTACTATTAGTCCTTTTAACGTCATCAATCTGGAACATTACAGAGTCGAATTGATGAGAGTTGCAGTTTTTTGTCTATTTCTGTGGACAAAATAGAAGTTTGCATAGCCAGCTTTCAGTGGTTTCGGTTATCTGAAACAAAAAAAAAGTTTTTGAAACAGTTTGGCGTTACCTGTGTAACCAAGTTTCCGATTTTCCCTCTCATGCTAGTTTTTGCGATTACCCAAGACCTATGAAGTCTCTTTATGGAGCCATTGCGTGAGTAGTAGAACTAGAATATTGACGACGAGAGAAAACCTCTCCAAAATTCAAAGACTAGCCTGTATATGCATTACAGGAGCAATGAGAACATGCCCAACGGCAGCCATGGAAGTGATTCTCAACCTCACCCCTCTATATATAGTGGTGGAAAGCTTTGCAGAAAGAACAAGATACAGACTAAGTAGAGAGGGAATCATTAAAAAAACTACCTCCTCACTTCTTAGAAATCAGACAACCTGGGACATGCCACAAGACGGTATAATGAAAATGTATAACTTTCCAAAGAAATTCGTTACGGAATTAAGCAACCAGAAGGAATGGGATCCAAATACCAGACTTGGAAAGAATGCCATTCAATGGTACACAGACGGCTCGAAAGCAATAGAAGGAACTGGGATAGGAGTGTTCGGGCCAGGAACAAACACTCTGAAAGCTTGGGAAAAACCTCAAGTATCTTTCAAGCGGAAATCCACGCCATAAGAAAGTGTGCCCAGTTCAATATTGATAAAGGATACAGAAGACAAAGAATTATCAAAATGTCGGATAGTCAAGCATACATACAAGTCTCCTTTAGAAGCTTTTTTAACTTTTAACTTTTAACTGGTCCGCGATTTCTTTCACTGCAATCTCCTCAATTGCCGGCACTTTGTTGTCTTTTGCCTGTTTAAGTATTCTTTACGGTTTTTCACCAGTCTAGACCTAATTGTTGGATTACTGTAAGATTTAAGCTTTACATTAACTATAATTATTAATGTTAAAATATCAGATATTAATTTTTTTTTGAAAAAAAAAATACTGTGTTTGGTTTTATCATTTATCTCAGCCACTGTATTTATTCCAACGGTTAAAACAAAATAGAAATAAAACGTTTATCATGCAATACATCCGATTTCCATCCTTTTTATTTTCCGTAAAAGTTTCTAACCATTAAAAAGGACATAAATGTGTCTTCACAACGAAAAGTTTTCCAATAAACACGGATTTTTTTTTGTAACGTGACTGCTGTCTTGAATCGAAAAGTTTTTAACAAATAAAAACAATTTGGCAAATACACACAAAAATTTAGAACAGGCATTTTAAAATCTGAATAAAAGGAATTCACTGGCATTGAAAGAACAGTATCAACACCTAAATACAGTAAGCCAATTTAATAGTATATTATACCCCAAGGTGCAGGTGAAGACTATTAGTATTGACCGAGCACCAAGAATAAGGTGCGAGGTTGATAAATGTCTTCAACACCATGGTGTATATGTTACCGAAAGACCGAAATCTGATGAATGTCGAGATACACCGGTGAATGTCAACATTCTCAACGTTACTTGACGTATGTCCGAAATATTGTTGAAATTTAATTATTTCTAACTTACACCGGCGATTGTCGACATTCAGGATGCACTCATGGTGTCCATAGGTCTTTATTTATTAAAATAATATGGGAAAAGGACTTTGTTGAACTCAAAACAAACAGTAGAACATAAAAATATATAATGAAATATAAAAAATAAGAACAATAACTTATTTATTGCAACAACTTAAACTACCGTGGCACTTCGAATTGCACAAAAGTTCCTTACTTTTACAGCTGCATTCAGTTGTGGAACACTTCCTTTTGCAGATACAACGTGGATAGCCTTGCCCTCCACTTTTTGAATTAGCAGAAGCTGCTTCTCTTAGCGACATTTCTTTTGTTGAAACTTCGTCCATGGAAAGTAACTTTTCTTTACAAATTACGAACTTATTACGGGTGAAAAGCTGCTTCAAGGTACCATTTTTTTTAAGCTAATCTATAAAAGTCTGAATCCTCTATTCCAACAAAAACCGCTAACACATTTCGAGGATCTGTACGACCACGGTCGACATCAGGGACTTGAATTCTTACGGTATTACCAATTTGGGCAAGAGGAAATGTTTTTTGAGGTTCGCAACATTTTTGTTGCTTGAAGTAGCAGATTCTCTTTTGGCAGCTAATCTTTTTAAAGAAATTAGCTCGTGCTGTTCAGTCAGTGCTTGAGATGAAGATGTGTTAGGTGACGGATCAGTCAGTGCTTGAGATGAAGACGTGCCAGGTTGCGGATCAACTCCAATGATATATTCATTATCCATGTCTGTTTCAACATAAGCTTCTACCCAAAATTGAGCTCCAGGCCGGCTTATAGAGAGCACGCTCTGAGGGCATGACGTCCCCAAGTAAATTACTAATTTTTTAATAACTCGCGTGAAAATCAATATTTTTTAATGAATCAAAGTGCGGGTGAAAGAAGGGATCTGTGGCTACTAAGGCGTGTTTTCATCCACTCAATTCGTGCTCTTGGGTCATTGGAAAACCAGGCCAAAATTCGTCTTTGCTAGATTTTTTAATGCTACCATGGTTTTATTCACATTATTTTTATTAATAGTTATTTCAGCCAATCCTATTGGATAATGGTTCTTAGGGGGGGTACTTTATTTATTCCGAAACAATGCTACCAATAATTCGCCCGTATTTTTTTGAATAATGTGATTTCCAAGAGGCGATTTTTGTGGATTTCTGGAGTTTTCCCGAGCGCTCTGGTTTATCGGGAATTTCTCGATGATGAACTGTCAAACCCGCTTATAATTGATATTGGGAGAAAGGTTAGAATATCCTCTTGCCGATGGTATAATTTTTTTGGCCCATACCCCTGGGTTTTCAGGAAAATCGGTGGAATTTCCAGTTTTCTGAGGGAAGACAGCTATTCTTCTGAGTTTTTTTGAGCAGTTTTTTCTCTTTACAGTAAAATTCTTCCCGGTCAAGCATCATACCCGATGTAAGGTCACATTCTGAACTTTCCTTTGATATGTGTATCAAGTATTTTATTTGATGCATTAAAAAGAAATTTGTCTCTAAATTTGTTGCAATGGATGCCTCATTTTATTCTCGCAAGCCACCACGCCACCCATCTATAGTGTGGTCGACGGCGTCTGCTATAGTGCGTGTACACGTGGATGCTTTCTGCTGCATTGTTTGTCAACAACTGACAATTTTACATGTAAACACTATCTCTTTCGTGATTTTTAAAGAATAAATTAGTAGTATTTCAGTGTAAAAAGTGAAATTCAAGTCATTATTAATATTATTGTTATTATTAAATAATAAATTTTGAAATTTTTATTGATAAAAAACACAGGAAAATATTGAAAATTCTTGAGCTTCTTTTTTTTTGGAGCACACGGTGAGGTTTCATTTTTTTAATTAAGATCATTAATATTGTTGTGGGTGAAATGACATCTAATGATTTGATAAATATTGTTCATTCCTGTAGAAAAATGGAAGTCGCAGAGGATTCTAGTACGCCCGTGTGTTTTATTTGTGATCAAGCTCTGACTGAAGACGTTACAACGGTTACCCGAGGACTAGAAACCCTAATAAATGTTAGCAAGACCAGGAAAGACAACCACCATTTGTTCCTGGAGAAGGTATCGTCTGTGGAAGTTCATCGCTTGTGTAGGAAGAGGTATTCGGTAATGAAGAATGGAAAAGTTATTTTCGCAATTTTAGCGTCTACTTTCAATCCTTTTCGCACACAATCATTCTTAGGATTGGTCTGTTCAATAAAAGCAGGCCAGGGTCTCAATTTTAAAGAAAGCGATAACTTTTTTGACCCCGTGAGTGGGTAAGAGATCGATCATTTTCATGTTTCTTTTCATGGCCTTAATTATTTCGCGATTGAGAAAATGCAAGGTGGCGCCATCTACCATAGATGCCTGGAGGCCTAAACATAGAAATTGGTGTATTTTCAGGGTCGCTCATCCCAGATTTTGGGCTAGAAGCGTCAGTTTTTAAGTTTCAGAAAACTGCGAACTTTTCAACCATTTTTGCAAAAAATATTGATGTAACGAAAGAAATTGTAGGGATAACTTTTGTAGGTAATGAACTGCTCTTCATTTTTTGTTTGAACAAAAATTCTCTAGTGATCGTAGTTCGGGAGATATCGGCGGAAAACGGATTTTCGGGATCTCTAGAGCCATTTTCCGACCCTTCCACAAATTTCAGACACCTGACATTTTGAGGGTTAAATGTACCTACTATCACCTGCAAATTAAAAAAAAAAATCCTTGCTGGACCAGATGCCCATGTTGACGGTATTTTTCGCCTTCATTTATTGGACTAAATGTATTTAAATAATCATCTTATTCTGAGTTAAATATGTTAAGTTTTCCATTTATTATGTTGACGGTAAGACTGATTTTGTCACTCGTGTTTCAGAACAAAAAAGAAAAGACGAATGAAAGGTGAATATATAACACAAGAGACGTCTTACATTGAAAGTGGATAAAAGCTATAAATAAGCCTTTTGTTCACCATTCAAGCTAGTATGTCTCGACTAGCTACAAACATAATAAATTTTGAGATATTTGAAAGTGTTTTATACACCTTTACATTTCGACGAAAATTTAAGATTGTTTATTTCTGAAAAAAAAACACATATTTTACGAAAGCATTTTTAAATGAATCCGCACCTGTCTCCAGATAAATTATAGAAGCAGCATCTCAAACGTTATTAGCGGAAAAATAGGGACCTACTATGAGTTTCCATTTAGTTTCCATAGCCTAAAACTCCAGCGACAAAATTCTTGTATAAATAATTACTTTTGGGTGCGTCTAATAGATTTTCCCAAGCAATATTATTCAAATAGATGGATTGAACGTGATCTTGCATCAAGGTTAAATATAAGATAATCTCAAGACATTCGTTGTGTTCTTTTAACGCAATTTGCTCTGTTCACTTAAATGCGGAGTCTTCTAAGCGCTCGCTTTGAACAGAGTTGAACTATCGCTTACCCACTTGCCCCCAACTGCACTGTAACATTAGAATTTATTTTGAAGTGTCTTCGAACAAAATCAACTTCATGCTACCTCAATAAAAGTAACAACCTTACCGAACTCACACATTAGCTAATAAGTCTCACTAGAAAATAAAATTATTATCTACAAAACTATCATGAAGCCTAAATGGACATGTGGAGTCGAGTTGTGGGGCTGCGCTTCAAAATCTAACGAAAATATTATCCAGAGATCCCAAAAGATTTCGTCAACCAGTAGATGCTCAATGGTATGTATCAAATCATACCATTCACGTAGACCTGGGGATGCACACAGTACAAGAAGTTATCCAGGTGAGAATCATCAAATATCATAAAGCCATTGAAGCTCATTCAAATCCACTACTAGAAGAGGCCCACCTAAAAACGCCAATAATTAGACAAAATCGGTAAATAATGTGGATTGTTTTCTTTTCTGTCAGTTGTTGATGTGTTGACAGTTTATACTGAAAAAGTAAAATCTTTGTCAAACACTCTTTCCTTGTCGACATAACAATGAAATATTTAACTGAGACTCACCGAATTGAGATTTTAATGATGATCGGGTACGGGGATAACTGCAGAAGTCAAGTTGGAGTGGCAAACTTATTTAATCACAGGTATCCTGAATTGCCTAATATTTCACAAAGTACTGTGTCCAAAATTCATGCACAATTCAGATAACTTGGACATCAAATCATTGAAAAGAAAACCACACTTCGTTGAAGATGATGTGAAAGTCGATATTTTGTTAAGTGTCGAAGAGAATCCAACTTCAAGTACACGACAAATTGCCCGTGAAAATAATGTTAGTCATACAACTGTTCTAAGATGTCTTCATAAAGAAAAACTTCATCCCTACAAATTAACTTTTGTGCAGGAGTTAACAGAAGACGATCCAGATAGTAGAATGGATTTCTGCGAAAGATTGATGAATAAGCTGAACAGAAATGAGATAGCTCTTGGTACCATTCTTTTTTCTGACGAATCAACATTCACATTGAATGGAGAAGTAAACCGACAGAACTGTAGATATTGGTCAGCAGAGAATCCTAATTGGATGCGTGAGGCACATACTCAGTATCCTCAAAAGGTGAACGTTTGTATCGGTATCATAGGCGACCATATTATTGGTCCTATATTTATAGATGGAAATTTGACAGCTGAAAAATATTTAAATATGCTTAGAAATGAAGTTATTCCTGCGTTGGCAAACAACAGATCCTAGCTTACCGAATGAAAATGTTTGGTTTAAAGCAAGACGGGACAACACCCCATTGGCCATTATGCTTTAATGGTAAGAAATTATTTAGATGAAATCTTCCCCAATGAATGGATTGGACGAAGAGGTACTATTAAGTGGCCAGCTAGATCGCCAGACCTTCCGCCGTTAGATTTTTTCTGTGTGGTTATCTCAAGAACAAAGTATATGCAACACAACCAACTAGCATTTTAGACCTCAAAGACAGAATAACTACAGAAATACGGAATATTTCACCTCAAATTTTAAACAAAGTTAAGAAGGAGTTCTATAGGAGACTGTGCTATTGCCAACAACTAGGTGGAGAACATTTTGAGCATTAATTTTAATGTATTAAAATCAAATACATCAGGTATTTTATGTATGTGTTTAATAACTGTAAAAATAAAAATTTCACCATGTATAACTCATAATTGACCATACATTATTTAGTTTGTTGGAATCGGTTCATCAAGAGGATTTCAAAAATATGCAAATATACAGGGTGTTTCATTAAAAAAAAACAACACCGACTATGGCATACTTGCGTGAATCCCCTGTACAATTAAATTTATGTTCACATAACGCACAACTCAATTCAAAAGTTGACGTGACTCGGCATTTTTATAATTTCCTAAAATAATGACATAAAGAATTTTATTCCATAAGTAGTTTCCACACTGTATAATGTCGCTTTGTCCATAAAATTGTAAAGCTCATCTTCTACAACGTTCTTGTATTTATTTAAACAATTAAAATGTCTATTGAATAAAACAGCAAATAGAAAATTAATTTTATAATATTAACATTAACCTATGCAAAATGTATAACGTGTGGCAAATATCGTAGGTTGTCTACGTTTGGCATTTGTAGAATATTTAACAATTATTATTAATTATAGTTGGCGACAATGGGTTTGAAATGTAAGGAACGACCATAGATAACACATGGAACGACCAGTGCACTGCAAGTGAATGCTGTGTATGTGTTATCTATGCTGGTTAATACGACAGTCAGCAAGGCACCCAGGCACTATAGTGGTGTTAGAAACATTCTAATGTGATGTTAAAATGGAGTATTGTGTAAGTATTTAGTTATATGCCTTTGTTACCGATTTTGTTTAATTTTTGACAGTCTATTGTACCTTGGATACTTCTCCTTTGGTCCCTGTTTCGTTTGATTGTGATTATTACGCCGCATACAGGCAAATTTCTGAACAGGTTGATACGAGTAATATAATTTTTTACTTCAAATGAATCATAATTCATTCTCTTTGTATAAAAGTATAAATTAATAATTTTCATTATTATAATACCATTGTTGTATATTTTAGTCTGAATTATTTAATAATAATGGTATAAAAATAAGTAGGGTCTTTTAGTTAATTCATTTGTGTCAGTTTGAGATTTTTTTTGTCTTATCAGTGTAAACAAGTTTTTTTAATTTAAAATTTGAAGGTAGGAAAACTTTCCGTAAACAAAATTCTTTTGCTATGAAAAGTGACGTAGGTATTAATCATAGCTTACTCCATTTCGAAACCAAATATTGCTCATACTGTGAGAAGGTATAATAAATAAAATCGACAGAAACTTAGTATGCTGCTGTCATCTTACATACCCACTCAGTTGTCACAAAGCTGTCAGATTATATTAGAAGTTTTTAAATTGTAAAAGGTATGATTTCAATTTCTATTGAAAATATTAGTTTAATTATTATAAGTACTTATTTATAATATAAATAATATGGATACTGACAGTAGTGACGATTTTAATAATACTGCGCCAGAGATATAAGGAAGAGCTGCAAAGTAACTTTAGATTTGATGCCGGAAAAAAAGTATGAATTGGCTCACAAAAAATTTATTAGAGGTAGGATACTTTAGTGTAATTTTTTAACTAACCATAAAAATAAATATTAAAATACTTTGGATTGTTTAAATTTGTACAGTTGTTGTAGAAAAAGTATAGTGTTCGCTTAATACTATTAATTAATATAATACCGGCTCTTGTGATAAAGTAAAAAATAATATTTGGTAAAAATTTCATTTTATTCATAGTATAGTTTGTCTCAAAGTATATCATCTTGTCATTTGCAGATAATCATAAAATTAATGGGCTAATTAAAATAAATCGTAAGGCAATTAGCTGCTGTAGAAGAGATCGCCAGTGGCGGACTTTGTAATATTATTTTAAAAGGGATCAAATTCACAAATATCTATCTTTTTGTATTTCATTTAATATTTTGAAGACCATTTCTCTAAACTTTTTCTCTTGTTCCTTTCAAATGAGATGTTGTTAAATACTATTAAGTTAAATAAATTATAACCAGGCCCGAAATTGCCTTGTTATGGGTTTCTTTTCAGGTAAAATTATTTTAAGGTCGTAAATGGTCGTATTTACATTAATGCCGTCAAAAGAGCAAAAGCTTATTGGTCGAAATTATTTTTTATATTATAAACAAACGTTAAATTTTAATAACTTTCTTAATAATAAGAAGATTACCCGCAATTAGTGTACTCATATTTTGTTTCAGGATCTAAGAGTGATGTAACTAAAAGTCAAAATGGAGCAATAACTAATACATCTTATCCCAAATCCCAGAGTGACCACTTTTTTACCAGACGTACAGCACTTAGCATTTCATTTTGTCGCGACGTCCACATATTTCTTACACACTTTCTCCTACAAGTAGGTATTTTTTTTTTCAAAAGACATACGTGATCTATGTCGTTCCCTATATCTCTTCCATTTTTTCTTTCCCAAATTTGTTCTTTTATCTTGATCACTCCATACGTACCTACTTGGTTGATTACGATTGACATTTCCTTCACGGAAACACGTAACCACGCTGTGGGAAGTACTCAATGGCTTAGGGTGTCGGTAAGCCCTCGCTTGCAAAACGAGCAGTCACCTATTGGGTCGAGTACGAAAAGTGTTGGCCGGCAGGGGAAATTGTTGTCCAGTATGGGCTATCAAAATATCGTATATCAGCACCTTCATAATAATTGATCCTGCACTTCATTTTGTATGGCATCCAAGCCCGGACGTCCGCAATTACCATTTAGAAAACCTGGAACAACAATTATAAGCTCCATAGGAGATTATATTTTCTTTATATGTCATACTAAGTTCTAGCTGTAACCTTCTTTTTGCTTTTTAACCTGATCAACCCCTTTACAAGTAATCACCTGTACGATATTCACCTGTTAAAAATTTGGTCACTCTGTTCTTCACCATATCCTGCTAATTCAACTTGTTTCTCAAAATTCCAAGGAGAGAGAAAAGGAGAGTGTCCAAATCGTCTGCCATTATTTTATATCTTCATAAGGGATCACCAAAAAGTGAGCTTTACAAAGGACTTATTTCATTCTTACTTTTTACAATGAATGTTTCAGGATCTCAAAGTGATGTAACAAAAAGTAGCGATGCCAGTGAAAATGGAGCAATAACTTATCCATCTTATCCCAGATCCCATAGTGACCACACTTTGACCAGACGTACAAAATTATAATAGTTCATTTTGTTGCGACGTCCACATATTTCTTAAACACTTTCTCCTACAAGTAGGTATTTTTTCGCAAAAGACATACGTGATCTATGTCGTTCCCTATATCTCTTCCAGCTTTTCTTTCCAAATTTGTTCTTTTATCTTGATCACTCCATACGTACCTACTTGGTTGATTGCGATTGACATTTCCTTCACGGAAACACGTAACCACGCTGTGGGAAGTACTCAATGGCTTAGGGTGTCGGTAAGCCCTCGCTTGCAAAACGAGCAGTCACCTATTGGGTCGAGTACGAAAAGTGTTGGCCGGTAGGGGAAATTGTTGTCCAGTATGGGCTATCAAATTATCGTATATCAGCACCTTCATAATAATTGATCCTGTATTTCATTTTGTATGGCATTCAAACCCGGACGTCCGCAATTACCATTTAGAAAACCTTAAACAACAATTATAAGCTCCATAGAAGATTATATTTTCTTTATATGTCATACTAAGTTCTAGCTGTAACCTTCTTTTTGTTTTTTAACCTAATCAACCCCTTTATAAGTAATCACCTGTACGATATTCACCTGTTAAAAATTTGGTCACTCTGTTCTTCACCATATCCTGCTAATTCAACTTGTTCATCAAAATTCCAAGGAGAGAGAAAAGGAGAGTGTCCAAATCGTCTGCCATTATTTTATATCTTCATAATGGGAACACCAAAAAGTGAGCTTTACAAAGGACTTATTTCATTCTTACTTTTTACAATGAATGTTTCAGGATCTCAAAGTGATGTAACAAAAAGTAGCGATGCCAGTGAAAATGGAGCAATAACTTATCCATCTTATCCCAGATCCCATATTGACCACTTTTTTACCAGACGTACAAAATTATAAAAGTTCATTTTGTTGCGACGTCCACATATTTCTTAAACACTTTCTCCTACAAGTAGGTATTTTTTTTCAAAAGACATACGTGATCTATGTCGTTCCCTATATCTCTTCCAGCTTTTCTTTCCCAAATTTGTTCTTTTATCTTGATCACTCCATACATACCTACTTGGTTGATTACGATTGACATTTCCTTCACGGAAACACGTAACCACGCTGTGGGAAGTACTCAATGGCTTAGGGTGTCGGTAAGCCCTCGCTTGCAAAACGAGCAGTCACCTATTGGGTCGAGTACGAAAAGTGTTCGCCGGTAGGGGAAATTGTTGTCCAGTATGGGCTATCAAAATATCGTATATCAGCACCTTCATAATAATTGATCCTGCACTTCATTTTGTATGGCATCCAAGCCCGGACGTCCGCAATTACCATTTAGAAAACCTTAAACAACAATTATAAGCTCCATAGAAGATTATATTTTCTTTATATGTCATACTAAGTTCTAGCTGTAACCTTCTTTTTGTTTTTTAACCTAATCAACCCCTTTATAAGTAATCACCTGTACGATATTCACCTGTTAAAAATTTGGTCACTCTGTTCTTCACCATATCCTGTTAATTTAACTTGTTCATCAAAATTCCAAGGAGAGAGAAAAGGAGGGGGTCCAAATCGTCTGCCATTATTTTATATCTTCATAATGGGAACACCAAAAAGTGAGCTTTACAAAGGACTTATTTCATTCTTACTTTTTACAATGAATGTTTCAGGATCTCAAAGTGATGTAACAAAAAGTAGCGATGCCAGTGAAAATGGAGCAATAACTTATCCATCTTATCCCAGATCCCATAGTGACCACACTTTGACCAGACGTACAAAATTATAATAGTTCATTTTGTTGCGACGTCCACATATTTCTTAAACACTTCCTCCTACAAGTAGGTATTTTTTTTCAAAAGACATACGTGATCTATGTCGTTCCCCATATCTCTTCCAGCTTTTCTTTCCAAATTTGTTCTTTTATCTTGATCACTCCATACGTACCTACTTGGTTGATTACGATTGACATTTCCTTCACGGAAACACGTAACCACGCTGTGGGAAGTACTCAATGGCTTAGGGTGTCGGTAAGCCCTCGCTTGCAAAACGAGCAGTCACCTATTGGGTCGAGTACGAAAAGTGTT
>CAJUYG010000643.1:95623-113446 GCA_910591675.1 Galerucella calmariensis
GCTATCAAAATATCGTATATCAGCACCTTCATAATAATTGATCCTGTTCTTCATTTTGTAAAGCATCCAAGCTCGGACGTCCGCAATTGCTTTTCATATAAACTCCTTAGAAAATTATATTTTCTTCGTATAAAAGCGATAACTATTGTATCCCGATCAAGCTTATTTCTTCCAATTTTTGTTTCATTAAAATTATCAAATTTAGTATCATCTACCCCTTCCTGTACGACATTCATCTGGAAAAAATTTGGTCACTCTGTCCTTCACCATATCCTGCTAAAACAAATTTTTCATCCCAATTCTAAGGAAAGAGAAAAGAAAAGTCCGAATCGTCTGCATCTCCATAATGGGAATGGGAGCACAAAAAAGGAAGTTTTTAATCCTTATTGTGAAAATAAATATGAATTATTAAATGATTATGTTGTTGTAGTTGGGATACTCCAGATTCAGTCACCATCCTCATCTATATTGACGTAAAAATAATCGACAAATTTTGTGGTACAACTTTCCCAAGCCAGTTAAGTCCAACGGAAGAGGATATCTCAACCTTAAATTCCCAAGCTTCTACACATCTAAGCATTCTACAGGATTTAAGTCTACTTAATTGTGCCTTCATTTAAAGTTAGTTTTTTTTTTGTATTGTATTGTATTATTATTATTTGTTGTGTTATTATTGTTATAATTACACGCACCATCACACTTATTCTCACATTTACTCTTACACCATTCACACAATCACATACTCACTCACCAACTCATCAGACACTCACTCACCAACCCATCAGACACTCACTCACCACTATAAACAATATAGTCATTTGCAGTTACTCAGTAGATGCTCAACACTCAATACTGACTCACTCACATACACTCACAAAATTTCTGAAATGGATTTGGGTTTCAAATAATGATATAACCAGAAAATAGAGTTTGATTGACTGCTCAGGTTTGCTAGAACTGTTTAATTTTTGTGTTTTGTAATCAATGTAGGTACTAGAGGCGAAGTCTAATGTTTTAAAAATGCTTGTATCTAATTATGTGTATCAATTTTAATAAAGTTATATATGCAAGTGTTAAATTAGGTTTTTCATTCCTAAATGATCTTACTTTTTGGTTAATATTATATTTTATGTAGTAATTAAGACATTTTATTAAATTATTATAATTACAGACACATTTACACTTGGACACTTACTTTTATTACCTTTAACACTATTCAGACACTCACTCACTAACTCAGTACCTAGTTAATCAGCTGACACTCAAATACACTCACTCATAAATGTACTGCATATGTATATTTATTGTTTTTTCTGTTCAATTTTGTATAAGTTTAAAAATAAATAAGTTTATAATTTTCTCTTTGATGTATCCATACACTTATACTCAGTCACCCCGATTCTGTGTACATTTTTCCTTTTATTTTGTTTATTGTATTCAGCCTAAACATTCTTTTAATACATATGTATTGACTTTTAAAGGAATTATTGTAAAATCTATTAGACAATAAATGCTATTGTTTTAATATCATGTTTACTATTCTGCACACTAACTCACTCATTCTCTCACAAGCACTAACACTTACCATGTCTACTATTTTTTAAAGTATTTCCAAAATTTTAATTTTATAAATAAGCAATAATATGAATTAATGTGGTAAATAAACTTTGTTGAAATTGATGAGTTTTTATTCTCCTTCCTCCCTATCAGAATGACGGAGCTCTTCCATGATTTCTTCCACTTTTACACAACTAATACTTACCTGGATCATGATTCCCTTATACAAATTTTATGTTACGTCCATGGTAGATAGTAATTTTTGCAAATATATGCAACACTATATACGCTTAATTGTTAATTGAGTTGCAAAAGTATACGTGACGAATAACCAAAAGTATTGTGTGTTGTATAAAACTATGGCGATGACGAGTAACTTCAAAAACTAAGAAAAATAAGGAAAGGAGTAGAATATAACTCTGATACAAGATGAAGTTATAAAAACTTTTAATCACGCCGGCCGAAATGCAATACGCAAGCTTCTTGGCTTCTCACTGATTTAGGAGAGATTCTCTATCGGTACTAACATAACGTTTCACGCAACCAGTAATACACCAATCTCATATCCCTAGACCCTTAAGAATATGGGATATGATGTCAGTAAAGCGGTGTAGGTTACTCCACAAATTTTATGTTACGTCCATGGTAGATAGTAATTTTTGTAAATATATGCAACACTATATACGCTTAATTGTTGATTGTGTTGCAAATGTATGCGTGACGAATAACCAAAAGTATTGTGGGTTGTATAAAACCATGGCGATGACGAGTAACTTCAAAAACTGAGAAAAATAAGGGAAGGAGTAGACTATAACTCTGATACAAAATAAAGTTATAAAAACTTTTAATTACGCCGACCGATATCCAATACGCAAGCTCCTTGAGTTTTCACTGGCTTAGGAGATGTCCTCTATCGGTACTAACATAACGTTGCACGCAACCAGTAATACACCAATCTCATTTCCCTATAGTCCCTTAAGAATATGGGATATGAAGTCAGTTAAGCGGTGTAGCGGTATTCCACAAAACCATTTTTAAAGGGGAAGAGAAGGAAATAGAGAAAATAAGGACTGGAGTGGATGGGAGAGAAGTAAGAAGTGAGATTCATATATAGCGAGAGCGAGATAGGAGAAGGGAAGGGTGAGAACTCTGAAAATACTATTAACTGAACCATAAACTCTCCCTGCTGTATTGTAATTCACTCTTTTTCCCGTGAAAGTTATCTAAACACCATTATGTGAATACATTTTTCAAAGTTGCTAACAATCTAAATATTTAAAGACTTGTTAACGATGTATTTTTGCTACATTTCAGTTTTATTAAACTTAATGTAGCTTGCCGGGGCTGTCGATGATCATTACAAGATATATAAAATATGATTTATTTTTGTAGAAAAAGCAACCCTCTGCAGTTTTTATATATCTTGAATTTATTGCCTTCACCGTATTTTATAGAGAGATAACTGATACATTATGCCAAAAGCACGAGCAAGAGGCGTAGCGCCGTGTTTTCCAAGTTTGACAGTCTAAATATATCAAGAAAGTAAAGTATTATAGAAATGAGCTATTTAACATTAAATCTATAATCAAAATATATGGAGTTTGATACGATGATTGGCAGAAATCATGTCATGTGGCACTAATAATTCAATATATGTAAATTGTTAAAGCACTGAATACCATTAAAAATCGACCATGTCACTGAATCTTCATAAACAAAAATTTATTAAAATAGTGAGATGCGATTCATTTTTAAAAACCCTAAATTAAAATGTAACGTAACCGACCCTGTATAAAACTGAGCTTACTTTCGGTAACTGAAACAATCGTAGATTGGCAGGAGTGACAAATACACCACCAATAGAATTACAGTAAACATATCAAGCCGGCGTTTTTTGCTTCACAAATTTATTGGAAAGAACAAGATTGTTGCACAATGTGTGTTAGTGGTTAAAATAGTGAATATCTATTGATATTTTTAAGGTTATTCAGGTAATTTTTGATTATTTTAATTAACAGTATGAATTTTTAATGTTATAAAACTCATTATGTCGTACTACTTTTATATTTTTGAAAACTAGGAATTGTTTGTCAAATTTCAACTAGGAATTTGTTTTATACCTACCTAGGATACAAGTGTATACATTCAAAGGTGATTTTTTTAACATTCATAATTATTGTCGTTGATGTAGATCAGATGAAAAGAATATTTTCCATTAAATAATATTAGAAAATAACAAATTTGACAACAGAAATGTCTCATTCTGTTGTAGAATTTGTTATTTAAATTGATTTCATATCATAATTATTCCACGTAGTAGATACTGGTTGAAACAATTAATTTAAATGTTTTTCACAGGATCTTTTTTTTTTCGTAAAAAACCATGTTATTGTAAAGGTTTTTGTAAATACTTTTGACAAGTTACTTTTTGTGCGCAGGCGTGTAAGTTGTAAATGTAGACAGAATTCAAGTATTTAGGTGTTGCTTTGAATTGTTCTTCTGTACTTTATGGTATTATTTATTATTTTGTCTAGTTTTGAAGGGAAATTAACCCGTTTTTTTAAATTATATAAACTTCTTTGTAAAATCATCTCTCCATTGGCAATTCGATTGTTAATGGCCCTCATACACTCTTGTTGGTTAAATAACTATTAATGACAAATCGAAGTTTTTTTCTTTACTGCTTCATATCAAACAGTATTAAATTATGTATATCACTTTCATTTTCTTTTTTTTACAGATTTTAACGCTCGTTTCAGTTCAAGAAATGCGATATGCCTAAAGGTAGGAGATTGTTGTGACTAATAACAAAAATAGAAATATTTGAGAGAATAATAATAAGTTTTGGGGGGCTGGGAGTCAAGCATAGACTAATTTGTTTATTTATATATTTTTTAAACCTTATAAAACCATTTTCTTTTTTTGTTATTTAAAAAGTATGCCTGAAATGTTTTTGCTATTTACAATTTTTCGAATAGGATATTCAATTTTTAATAATTTTATAAATGTATTAAATATTGGAAACACCCCAGCAAGAGGATATGTTTTTATGTGGATTTCGTTTGTGTTTCTTTTGTTTCAGGAGAAGTTTTTTCAGCTTAGCAACGTTCTGAGAGCAAATCGGTCAATAAATTAAGTAGTGAACATATTTTAATCTTTTTTAATTTAAATACAAACTTATTAATACAAAAGTAATTGAAAAAAAATTGCTTAAAAAATTAATTTGTATCAAAATTGTGCTCGGGTTTAAAATATTAAAACAAAAACTTTAAAATAACATTTCTTTAGTAAAAAAATCTTATTAAATACATAAATTTCGAAAAATTAATGCAAAAATATTCTGAAAACCTCAAAAAATTTGTTACTAATTTAAAATATTTTTTGTGAGGCATAATTTAAACCATTTTGTTAGGAAATTATAATTTTAGAAATGTAAAGACACTAGGTAAAACCGAAATGCTCTAGACAACTCAGAATTATTTAGGAGAGCAAAAACCAAGGATTTCTTGTGCAAAGTTCTGGGAGCCAATAGGGCAGTCATATAACATAATTTAATATTTTTGGATTTTGACAGAATTTAAAAAAGTTACTTTAGAAATTCATTTTTTTCACAACTGATATTCTAAGATACATAAAATGTTTCCCTTAAATTAAACATATCAAATATAGAGATTAATTTTCATGAAAACAAAAAGAAAAACAGTTTAAAGAAATATATTTTCAAGAAATTCTCAAATTTAATACTTTTTAGTCCAGCATATTTTATTAACCGTTTTGTTAGGAAATTATTATTTTCGAAATATCAAGTCACTCCCAGAACGCACTAGATACAATGGAATCTTCCAGACAACTCAGAAGAAGTAACAACAAAATGATTTTGGGTGTTTCCAATTCTTCACATATTCATTTTTTGTTAATTTATAAACAATATTTAAATATAATAATGGTGTATACTGTTACATCATAAATTTACTTTTTGTCGACAGAATTTTTTTTGTGTGTACACAAATTTTCAAATTGTTGTATGCCTGCATAATATTGTTGAATGTGATCACAGAAATTTCCTCGGGACGATATAACACTCCTTGTAGTTTTGCAGAATCTTTAAAAACTTCAATATTTCACTATAAAGACACTTATTTTTGAGCCCAGATTACTTGGACTACTCGCTAACTTAAGGTACTTTGGTTAACAAGTTTTTCCAAAATTAGATACACCCATACTTAGCTTTTCTTTAAAAATTATATTGTTTATAAATATTCCTTTGTTTAATAATTTAACTGCACCGAATTGGAGTTCAACAATGTTCATTTCAGTTTCATTTTAACAGCTATAAATTTTAAAATATTTTTGATTCTCTTACTTTTCCAAATTAAAATTTTGTAGAAACTGTTGTCGGGTTACGCTCATCTTCCCTATACTAACCGAATTGTATGATTTATTTAATTTAGTAAATTACAACATGAGATGTGTATTATTTAAACATACAGTACTCTAAAATGTAATCTATTTTGAATGATATGCAACCGGTTTTTATAGATAGGTGGGTTACTTTGTAAAACACTGGTACTGACTTGAGGTTGCTCTAACGTAGTGGACCAAGAGTCAGTATCTATGGGGAAACTATGTGATGTATGCCTTTGACTAAGAGATAAATGTGGTGGCAATCGCCGGCCGGTAAATGGAAATGGTCGAATTCGGTTTTTAGTGATGGTTATAATGGGAAAAATGGTGCAGTCCAAATGGTATTGAGATGAAGGTTACGTCTTAGAACTCAAAATGTAAGTCTCAGTCTTATTTTTAAATGTTTTTTATTCTGTTTGAATCAAAATTGGTATTTTTAAATTCAAAATTTATGTATATAAAAAAGTACCCCACACCTTTTGTATTTAACTGAAAATTCCACACATGTAATTTTTAACCAATCAGAACGTGTATATCTGACAGATCACCATCGCAACGGATGAATTTTAGTGGAAATTTTTTCCTGGTGGGTACCCAACAGCGAATTATACTGGAAATTTTTTTTGACGTTTATAATGACAGATTATTATATTTGACAATCTAATTTTTATTTGCTCACATAATAATTTTGATTAATTTCAACAAAAAGCTTAAATGTTTTCTAAATTCATGGACCATTATGATTGATGTTTATATTAAAAACGCAATTATTGTATATTATGGCAGGCTGATTCGAAGTTGCTTGCTCTTGATTTAGAGATTCTTGGACTGTCTTTGCAGCAGTTGAAGCAGACCTCATTGCGTCAATTATATCCTGATGATGGCCCGAGTCAATTTGCAGATATGGTTTTATGGAGTGACTGCTACCATGCCCTGTTATTTTAATTAATTGCTGTTCTCCAATTCCCGTTTTGACTAGAGTTGAAACAGCAGTGGCCCTCGCGAATGATTTGTTATCTTGATCTTGTTGACATCGATTCCAATCACTGATGCCGCCGATTTCAACCAGGAAGATATTGTATTTTGTCCAACCGGGCTGTTCTTGTACCAACCTTTGGAATTGGGGTAGTGCCAGTTTGGATTTGGAGTTGAAAATAAACGATTCGTTTTGATGAGTTAGTGTCGCTTGTTTATTAGTTTTTTGAACAGTCGGTACAAGCCACTTACTGTCGGCCATTCTTTTTGTACCGCCTTCAGTGGTCTTGGAGAAAACCGGGTTATACTCAATTTCCCTTGATTGTCAATTTCCTCCACAAAATATTCTATTGTTGCTGCCGCTCCTTCATTTCCTCTCCAGGCCAATTCATGAGCAGCAATGTGAAAGAACTTTCTTTGCAATCCTTCCGGAATGTTTTCGTCTCAAAGCTCAATAATCTTTATCAATTCGTCTGCTGATAGTGCGGATGAACTTGCCTTTCTCTTAGTTGGATCTATTTGTAGCTTCCGACGCTTGGCATTTTTTGCAGCTCTTGCGTTGACAAATTCTATGTCAGAGAATGGATTGAATTGGCGATTATACCTTTCGAAAAAATATTCCTGCAACTGCTTAGCTGTAGAATTCCATAAAACTTTGAGAACACTTTTCTTGCAGTCTTCAGAGTTCTTTTTCCGCATGTTGAAGGCATAGTCTTCAAGAATGATCGCCAGTTCTTCCACAGGTATATATCTGCTCTGTCGAAATCATACGCTTTTTCTGTGCAAAAGTTTATAAACTGCTTCCATACACTTGCCTTCGATTTCCTAGTATTTGCTGGTGTCAACTGTTTAATATTCTGGAGAATATTTTCTTTACTTTCTCGACCGAAGCGAGATATTTTTCTACGTCGTGCTGTTTTGACAAATTTTTGACAGAAATAATTTCTAGTTTAGAGTTTCACTGAGTTCCCATGGTAACTGAATATTCAAGTTGACAAAACCTGTTTTGCAAGAACTTGATAAAGACGAAAATTGATGTTGGAAACACATTTGGTGTGGAATTTTCTTACAGAATAACACAAGAGGTCAAATTAAATCCGGAAATTTTTTCGAGCTCATGAATATATAATATAATTTGACCTCTAGTGGTATTACTAGTGAAAATTATTTTCTACAAAATCATCTTCTTAGATTTTTGCATCTACGAATGTGTAGTCCACAAAAAAAGCTTTAGGAGGTTATTTGATGTCAATATTTTTCGTATCTATTCAGTTAAGGGATTGTTTTTAGACACCTATGCCTTTTTTATGGAAATGAAACAGCGTACAGTGCAAATCCTTTGAAAATCCTTTATTGTAGGCCAAAAATACTCGCGCCTTTGTCTCACATTTTACACTCCATCAATAGATCTAGTAAAATACGGAATGAGAAAAATTCAACGTGAAAATTTTAAAAACTTTTCAACTTATCCATTCTGCCCCATCTTCATTTCTTTCATACGTTTGGGCACTTGGACCGAATCTTTGTACCATTACCCATGTTATCCACCTACTTCCATTCCAGAACTGAAAAAGGCCTAAATTTCGCACAAATTTGTTTAATTACTTTTTATTCTATTTTTCCAAATAAAGGGTGGGGAAAGTGGGAAAGTGTTTGTGGATAAATACCTATAACTTTGGTTTGAATCAACCGATTTTAACGAAATTAGTGTCTATAGAAAGAGTGTAGATGAGTTAATGACATCTACTATAAAACAATGGCATTTACTTTTAATTGTCATAGGTAGAGGGTACTTTTCGAATGAAAAAAATTTGTTTTCCTAAAAAATGTTTAATGGAAACACCTAATTATTGTGAATTATAATGGAACTGGATTAAATTCTCAACAAAACAGCGGCAATTGAGATATCCCTTATACAACTGAATAATAAAAGGTAAAATAATATATTTTTTCACTTATCAAGTTCATATTCGCTTATTTATATTTATATTCTATGTAAAAGTACTAATTTTCCGTTTCGGAAATAAATCAAAGAGAAAATAAGATTGGAGACAACTAAACATTGAGCTGAGAGTTATATTCGAACACTCCACTGAAATAATTAAAGCCCGAAAACGAAAATTGTACCTCCAGTTTATTGGATTATCCTTTCGATTTACTGACGATTCCAATTTCTGATGAAAACATTCAATTTCCTCACTATTTTCTTAGGTATTAACTAAATTGGTTATTTTACTGATGTTTCTCGTTCCTTTTAAAAGGAACATTAAATCTCTCTCGAGCTTACCCAGCGTTAATTTTAATCTGTCCATTTGTAATTTTGAATTAGCATCTTTCGAGTTAAATTAGTTTTTAGCGTGTTAATTTTACAGTCGTTTTACATGGCAAATAATTCTGCTGATTATTTTTTTCACTTATGAAAATCTGACATTTTGGTGGTTTTAACCAATAGCAATACATTATTCTAGCCAATCACTCGGTATTATACTGACTATTTCACTAGAGTAAATTGATAACTGACAAAATTTGAAGGTTTTGAACTGGCAATTTTTTGTCTTGTCGCGGCAATTTTTCTACGTTTAATATATCAAATCTATGTGTATAAAATTCTATCTCTATGTGATAAAATTCAATATAAAATCTTTGTTAGTGGTTTCTAAGGAAACTAAGTGGTTTATTTATTAATTTAACTGTCTAAAAATTATTAAAACTGTTTCAAAAATTTAAGTAAGTATTATTAACATGAATAATACAAGATTTGGAAATAATTCAATGAATGAAATAGAGAGTACAATTAAGCAAAGTATACCGCGAAATACAATGAAGACAAAAAAGTCTGCGTGGGAACAGTTTAGAATGTTTCTGGACGCACGTAATTATACGTTAGAAAAGGATACTTCTGAACAAGTTATAGCAATATTCTTGAAGATTTTCCAAAACGACACAAGGAGGATCAAAAGCTTTATCTGGCAGTAAGTGGCTGGTAAGGAATAATGCTAACAACAATTTGTGTCCCGTTCGTTTATTTTTAAAAATTATTGAAAAAAGAGAATCCAATCCTTATCTAACAACAACAAGATTATTTTTAAGAGTACATCCAAATTGGGAGAAAGGAATATGGTACAAAAATTCACCATTGGGAATTAATACAATTTCAAAGTGGACGAAAATATCGGCAGAATCAATTGGTATAGACACAAAAAAAATAAAAATAACCAATCATTCACATAGAGCTTCTGCAATATCTGCATTAGCAAAAGGAGATGGTGAACAAGAAGTAATTAAGCTTACAGGACATTCTTCTGCCCATTCTTTGAAACCACATTTACAATTAAATGAAAAACACCATTTCCAACTTATAGAGAACCTTCGAGAAAATGAAAATAAAGAAAAGGAATCCTCAGTTTCTAACTTAAATTCATCACAGGTTATGATGCAAAACAATCCCCAAAATAATGCTACAACGTACAATTATAATGATTGTACTTTTTACATAAATAAGTAATTTTTTAATTTTTTTTTCATAATGTTATTATTTTTTTGGCTTTGTATAATTGAAGTTTGCAATAAATAAAACGTTTAAACATGATTTTTCAGTTTTTCTCTCGTGAAATAGTCATGTAGAATACCACTCAATTAAAAATTAAGTACTAGTAGTAATGACAGCATTACACATATGGTTGTGAATAAAAGCAATTTTCTACCACTTGTAGTTATATGTAGTTATACTTTGTATGTTCACTAAAGAATTTTTTGAAACCATCACTTGCAAACACCGTAAATTCCTTTCGTGTACAAAGCTTGTATAAAGGAATAAAGCAAAATGAATTTACCAATGTGGGTTATTCTGTTCCATTAAATAAACCAGTGCCGGTACATTCTTAGATTTCTAATAATTCGAAAACAAGAACCTCTAATCTGTTTCAAATAATATTCCTCCTAGGACGTCCCCTTTTTTTCCTACTTTCAGTAGACAGATCATCAAAAAGATGGTACTAAAATTAGAGCTCAGCATCACAGGAAGATACTGATCTTATGTCCAAGATGGTGTGGTCTGACTAGTTTTTTTAAATTGAATGAAGAAAAAAGTAGAACGTGTCGCGGGACACACGGTAGGACCTTTAGTTCCTTTCAAGCAATAATCAAATTTTTTGAATCAATAAATAAATACACATATTAATATTAGAATTTATTTTACTCTGGATGAAACTTCATTTAACAAAAATATACAGTAGTATTAATCATAAAAATCTTATCATCAAGTTGATTGGCACAAAGTACAAGTATGCTGACAATATCTGAGACTGAGGAGAGAGCGCGAGAGTCCATGCGCTCAAGACACATAACGTAACAACGTAACGTAACGGTCAGATCTTTTGCGTCGCGACCCCTCTCGCTCCAAGTAACGTAACGGTCAGATTTTTCCCTCGCTCCGACCTAACATAAGGAACTAAAGTTCCAAAAATCTTGTAGGTACTACTTCCCATAATCAAAACACCCGGTATAGTTATAAATTGTTGTATTTATAAGAGCAGTTAATTAAATTTCGTCCCCCAGTGTTATTAAAATAAATATTCCCCAAGTTTTGAAGAAATTTAACGGAAAATAATAGTAGGAAGTGCGGGATAACTCGCGGAGGCGTGCAATTTCAGCCCAATTTGTGCCAGCATCATTTTTCCGATTATTTCTGTCAGTGACACTTATTATGGCTGTAGAACGCACGTTCCCTTTTCCTTTTGACGAGAACTAGGTTATTTCTTTTAGATCTTTTTTAAGTATTCATTAAAAAAAATACTGAAAACCAGTCCTTCAAATTTCACGATAAATGGAACATTGAGGACTACACATTTGAAAGGTCTTTTTTTAGGATGATATTTGGCAAATTTGTTAACGTATAGGATGGAGCAATATTATTGCGTGTACAGTATGTCCCCCTAAGTTGGAATCAAATGGAAATCAATGTAATTACATATTTAATCGTAGTTTTTAATACTGATCAATTTTTTTCGTAACATTTTTCGATATTGTCAAATTTTTAAAATACTGTTTACTCATGAGGAAATAGTATATTAAAGTAAAGTGGATATTAAGGTCTTTAAAACACGCGCGAGCAAGTGTTTTAGAGACCAGTTATCCACGAATACTTTACGCTATTTTTTTTATTGGTGCGCTTTGAAATTATAAATACTGGTGTATAACTACTACAACAACAAGAAATGGAAATCATAGATGGAAATAAGAACTAAATGTCAAATGGTTGAATTCGTTATGTATATGATGTATACCTTGCGTTGTCATGGAAATGAGAAAAACATAAACTAATTTGTATTTTGATGGAAGTTCAACCGTATTGAGTTCTGTGAATGTCAATAGTATTAATTTAAATACCATTTCCTAAGATTTGAAAAATCGAAATAATATTTCAAACAATAACAACGGAACTTTCCATTTTAATTTATAAATTTGACATTGTTAAATATTGTTCGAATAAAAGTTTTGACGTTACAAACTACTCCTGTCAGATCAATGATGAAAAAATTGTCATTTAGACATGATTTAGACCATAGATTTAGACTTCGTTTCTCGAGTTGTTGATGTTGCCACGGTAACTTTGAAACACGCGCGTTTTTTAAAGTTCGATTCAAACACGCTGAGGCGTGCTTTACATAGGTAAAATGGTTCATCAATAAAAAAATAGTTATTTGTTTTACTAGGCATGCCGCGGCCAAGGCATTAAATCTGCTTTTCTGCCGTGTGGAACATATAATTTTTTCTTCAAATTTGTTCCAATTCCACGCAATAAAACCAGTTTATTATCTTCAGCATCATTTTGAGTCATTGTCAATTTTAATAACCAGTTTGATTTAAATTATTACTTGGAAGGTTGCCTAGCAACGAACTTTTTCTGACAAGTGTCATTAAAAGGCCGCTTTTAATGTCATTTGGAGAAAAACTAATATTTTTTTGGATTGGATATTTGATGACTGTATATTAGGTTTTAGATAATGCAGAACATTTTATGTAGAATAACTTTTCTTCCTAAAATTAATAATAAAAAAGTTTACCATATAATTCCAACTTAGCGGAACATATTGTATACTAGGACGCAGGCAAAACCATTTTTGTAGATCGTATAAGATGCGCGCCAATGCTATGCTATGCTAGTTTCAACGTTGCCAAGTTGAGGTTCAATTTGTTTTAAAATAGCCCTTGAAAAATCTGTCAAAAATTTGCCATTCACGGTTAAATTTTAGAAAATACATGCCGGTTGTAGGGGCCGCTCGAAAAGCCTTGCCTGGGGCCTCCAATGTTTTATATCCGCCACTGCAGGGACGTTCAAGAATCATAAAAACAATTTTACATTTTAGACACATCACTCAAAATGTAGCTTTAGATGTTTCAAATGATTCTCTGTACAGTGTGGTAACCAAAAATAAAAATCTCTTCTAAAACTGCTCGCTACATTTTTGTAAATTGAAAACTATAACTGAGTGTTACAATATTAAATAGATCACACACTATATAGGAGATATACCTTTTTTCATGCTGTATTGTTTACATATAAAATGAAAAAAAAACTAATACTAATTGAGGTTCAAACTTTAATTATTGTCAAAATAATGTACTTATTCCTGTCCGTTTCTACACTTTATTTTCACAAAACCTCTCATTTTATTTCATCTCTAATAATCCCTAAACCAAACTCGATGAAAAACTGTTGGCTCTAGCAATTTCTCGTGCTTATAGAAAAAAAAATCTCATCAATCATATCAATTTTATATCTACACCGAAAACTGGTTAGAGCCTAATCGGCTGGAATTGTTTTTCCATCAGCAATTGAATCCTGTTTCATGATTGTAATTCCGTTATTTGTAAAAGTCGCTCCAACAATACCAAATCGGCAAACTGTGCAGCTTTTATTATGCAAAAAAATTGTTATTAACAAAATATCGTAAGCGGGTTAAATTGATTTGTGCAAAATCACAGTTGCATTAAACAATTGTAAAATAGCACTATGCAAATTTAAAAAATAGGGGGATTCATTTAAAAAAAATGGTAATGACGTCATTTCACGAAGCTGTTTCACCCTGTATATTAGATTATAATTTGAAAAAATAGTAAATTAAACCTGCTTTGGCAATTTCTATTAATTATTGTCTATTTAACTAATAATGAGTTTAAGCGTTACTTTTTGACCGCACTGTATATTCAGCAATTGTGAGCGGGAAATTTTTGAAGAGCGCACCATTTCACGCGGTTCTAATTTCAACTAACCATCAAATTCCCCGATCTTGCACCACCAGATGCCTACGTATAAAGAAGAACACCCTGTGTTTTCGAATATGTTTTAAAATCTGCGAGACCGTTATGAACAGTGCTTAAAACATTCAATTACAAACTGCGAACCCCCCTGGGTAATGGATGTGATTCAAATGAAGGTTGTGAACAAATTGAAGTACAAAATCTAGCCCAAAATTCATGCTCCACCTAATCAGTGAAATTTACATGGACAATACACTAGTGGGTTATCCACTTATTAATTTTACAATCAATTAACATTTTTATCAACAAATTGTGTTTTCTAATACAGTAGTGAGACGCAATTATGAATTAAGCAACAATTTTTCAACTTTTTTTAAAATCCAGATCTATTTTACATGAAATTGAACATAAGACCAAACCTGAGAGAGCTTTTAAACTGCACCGCTGAAATCCCAAAGACAATGAAATTCCTCAAAACAACTAACCTCTACCACAAAATATAAACTAGAATGATATTTTACATATTTTATGTTTTAAGATAGTGTATGTATTTATATATGTCTTTTGTATAGTGCCAATGGCCATAGTTGTCGAGGCACTTAAATTCTAATAAAAAATTTTTTTTTGAAAAAGTTTGTTGATTTAAAAAATACCAAAAAACATTTCTCAAAAAACTACTAAACCAAGATAATAAATAATTAAAAATACCAACAAAACTCACCTAATATTTCATCTACAAACTCAGTACTCATAACAGAATAAGGAAATGTTTGAAAAGTATCGTAATTTCGAGCGAAAGCCGGAAGAGAATAAACAACGCGTCCGTTGGCTTACATCGACGTTGAAAAACTGTTTCGGCTTCTGAGCGGAGCGCAGTTTCAGAGCCATCGTCGCCCACCCCCAGGATTTAGAGCCACTACCACCCACACAGCAAAAGCGAATGCATACTGAAAATTGAATTTATCTTCCGCTTGAAATTGAGAATATATATTTTCTTAAAATGTGAAATTAAATACCCACAGGACAAAAAAAATATTATGAGGGTATTAATACTTAGTTAAGGGGATGATGGAGATAAGTCGTCAATGAACAGATAAATCTAGGGAGCTCTCCACTATTAAACTGTTTTCTTAAGTAACAATTGTAAAGATCAGCAGATATAGCTTTCCTTGGTTTACTACATCATCAAGGCAGTATTAAAATTCGATTTTCGACCAAAAGTGGAGTTTGTACTTTCCAAAAGTTATACTGTCTTTACTCAGAAACTCTAAATTAGGCCATGAAGTGTAATCTGCCAAGGATTGTGCAGTAATCCTTGTAGATTTAGAATAATCCCAACCACATATTTTTAAAGAAAAATGTATCAGGAACGCTGCTAAATCTCCTACTTACTTCAAATGCAATGATTATATAACATTCTCATATAATTGAAAAAATGTAGCACAACTTACTTCACCAGCCTTCTAAAAGTTGAAAGATCAATTCCCTACATTTACCTGTTTCTTACGATATCTCTTTTTTTAAATAAAAACAAAAAAAATCCATAGGTCTTTATTTATTAAAATAATATGGGAAAAGGACTTTGTTGAACTCAAAGCAAACAGTAGGACATAAAAATGGAATATAAAAAATCTTATTCATTGCAACAACTTAAACTACCGTGGCACTTCGAATTACACAAAAGTTGTTTGCTTTTACAGCTGCATTTAGTCGTGGAACACTTCCTTTTGCAGTTACAACGTGTATAGCCTTGCCCTCCCCTTTTTGAATTAGCAGAAGCTGCTTCTCTTAGCGACATTTCTTTTGTTGAAACTTCGTCCATGGAAAGTAACTTTTCTGTACAAATTACGAACTTATTACGGGTGAAAAGCTGTTTCAAGGTACCATTTTTTTAAGCTAATCTATAAAAGTCTGAATCCTCTATTCCAACAACAACCGCTAACACATTTCGAGGGTCTGTACGACCACGGTCGACATCAGGGACTTGAATTCTTACGGTATCACCAATTTGGGCAGGAGGAAACTTTTTTTTGAGGTTCGCAACATTTTTGTTGCTTGAAGTAGAAGATTCTCTTTTGCAGCTACTTTTTTTAAAGAAATTAGCTCGTGTTGTTCAGTCAGTGCTTGAGATGAAGATGTGTTAGGTGGCGGATTAGTCAGTGCTTGAGATGAAGACGTGCCAGGCTGCGGATCAGCTCCAATGGTATTTTCATTATCCATGTCTGTTTCAACGTAAGCTTCTAGCTGTTCTTCGGTCTCAATGTTTGAAATTTGCCCGCAAGGGAGTGATGACGATGTTATACCCCTTTTTGGTTTAACGCCAAACAGGGCTTCATAAGGACTCTGGCGTATTCCTTCGTGATAAATTGTGTTTTTGGCGAATTGGACAAACAGCAAACCTTCTGACCACTTGTTTGAATCATTGTCTTGCATCCAAGCAGTTAACATATTTTGTATGTCCTGATTGGCTCTTTCAACTGAGCCTTGTGTTTGACTGTGACGTGCAGTGTCCGAGATCCACCGGACCTCATTTGTGTTTGTCGACATATACCGGTGAAAGTCCAAATGTATAATAGAATTAAGAAATGTTCGGATTTTCACCAATCGACATTTGTCGACATCCACCGGCGAATGTTGACATTCACTACTTTCAGTGTTTCACGGTAACATATACATAGAAATTTGATTATTTTAAACTTCGCGGTAAACTTAATAACCACTAACTAAAGTATTGATTTTTTGACCGAATAAACTTGTCTTCTATTCCACCAAAAATTAATTTTGAGAAAATTTCAACTGCTTTTATTTTTGAAATGATTACCAAGTTAACGTTTTCTCCAGATATGATAAAAAAAAGGTTTTGGAAAAATTAAAATACTTAAAATTAAAAATATTTATTCTTAGTAAAAATACATTTCATTTTATTACAAAGTTTGCATTTCCTCTACATCTTTCAAAGGTTCTTCTTCGATTACTTCTTCGTCCTTTTCATCATCTCCTTTCAACTCTTCACTTGATTTTTTGAATTTATTCACATCTGAAAAGAAAATTGGTTATCATTTCATGAAACATTGGAATTATTTTTGTAAGTAAATTTTTAAAAAAATTCTCACCATATTTTGAAATATCTCCACCAAGCAATCTCAACAAATGAACAGTACTATTCCTATCCATATAACACCTCAAAGAAGTAGTTCCCCTCCAACCGCTTATATGTATCACCAAAGGATTTTTGCTTGTTTCCGGCTCTTCCTTGTAAATCAGGACACAACTACCAGGACCTAAAATAATTTTCAAAAACAATATAATCCTAACCTCCAGACATTTAATGGTTTACAGACTCACTTAAATGTTCCACTTGTTGTCGTATTTGTTCTGATAGGTCAGCAATAGGAGGAGATCTTTGTGGAGTATCGTTCATCAATAATGTTATTAAATCGTCTTTGGGGATGTAAACTTTCCTGTCGTCCCCTATGTAAGGATAAATGCTGTCCAAACCGTCATTTGCTATCCTATTACGAAAAAGAAAAATGATCAATTTAAACCTTTTTGTACAAAATAACTCACACAAAAGCAATAGTTTTAATATACCGTATCTGTCTGTCATTATTAAACCTTTTCATG
>CAJUYG010000643.1:127667-153527 GCA_910591675.1 Galerucella calmariensis
GACTTTTCAGGAGCTTTCGATTTTTTCAGGTGTTCAGTTATACTGGACTATTAATATTTACTGTGCAAACCAAACACCTACAAAAACATTTTTAACATGAAAAAATTGCTCCAATTAAGCTTAAATGTCGAGTAGGTACATGATTTTGAACTACCTAATTAATGGCCTTCGCAATGATAATAATTCGGTTAAATTGAACGCATGTTTATGTTTTACAAAAAGTGTGTCTGTCTCCAAAACCAATTATTTGACTCTTGAAAAAATATATAAAGGGGTAAGCTTCAATTTCGATAAAACTAGCATGAATATAAATAATCTCATGTGCTGCTTATAGTATTTGTAATTTGTAACCGTTTCTAAGTATACAGGGTTATCCGAAAGTGAAGATTTAAAAAGTATTATTAGTAGATTCCACAAAAAGTAAAATTCAATGCTGTAGGAATGTGTCAATTATTTAAATCTATACTTTTGCTTAGCATAAAATTAATTTCCAACTGATTCTCTTTCTTGGACTTGGATTTTTGTAATTAAAATTCTGCTCTTTCGTAATCACTCACACTCCAAACAAAAGTAAATGTCCTTGTCTTTTCCAGATCCCCAATATGTACATAACAATCCCCATCTTTATTGCTGTAACACTAGCAACTTTTGCGCAAACTGAACCAATCTGCATAGTCGACACAAGTGATAACTCAAATTTAATCTGCAAAGATGTATCCACGGCATTTCCAAACACCATGTATTACGGAAACAAGAATCTTCAGTGTAATAAATGTAACATAAAAGTATTCACATCTTCAACTTTCAATCAAGAAAACGTACTATTATCAATAAATATATCCGATAGCGATCTACAGGTTATAGAAACCTCGGCTTTTCGAAACTTAGGCAACTTACAAAACATCTACTTCGAAAACAACAAGATTTCAACTGTGAAACCTGCTGCTTTTGGAGGTTTGAGACAAGTTTACGAGATTAATTTAGCGAGGAATAATATTAAAAAATTAATACCAGGGTTTGTTAGAGATTTAGAAGTAACTTACTTTTCTTTAGCTGAAAATGGGATTGAAGAAATTCCTGATAAATCATTTGAAGATGTATTAAGTATAACAAATTTAATTTTATCTCGAAATAAGATAAAAAAAATCAACTACGACTCATTATATGGATTGGAGTCGACTGAATATTTAGATTTGGATAATAACGAGTTGTGCTATATTCCTATAGGAACATTCAGGAATATGAAGGATTTAAGTTATTTAAACTTAGCTGATAATAAATTGAGCAGATTTTCTCTTGGAACGTTCTCCGGTTTAAACGATCTGTCAATACTAATACTTGCAAACAACACTTTAAAAACCATTGAAGGTAGTGAACTGTTACCAATGCAGCGACTTTTAAGATTGGACATTAAAGGAAACAATATTTATTATTTAGACGCTCATCTTATTTTTTCTTCAGCTCCGACCTTGAAATATATCAGTATAGAAGATAATATTTATGCTTGCGGTTCTCTAATGAACGCCATTCAATATTTTAAAGAAAAAAAAGTTACTGTCGATATTCAGAATGGACATTATGATGTACAGAACCTTAACGGGGTAGCTTGCGTTGAAGATTTGGTTGATGAGTATACGGATAAGCAGAAGTTTTTGATGAAAGCTTCAGATCAAGCTAAATCATCAGTGATGTATTGTGCGTGAAGTTGAACTAAAAACTGTTAGAAAATTGTTAGTTTAGAATAATTAGCTGCGAATTGTCCAGTCGGGTTTGCCCAAAAACTATCAAAATATAGATGTGAAGGTGTCATTCGATTCAGGATGGCATCTAGATGATTTTAGACATGTTTTCGAATTTTACTCGAAGAGTATTAAGTTTATCGTGCATATACAGGGTGTAACAAAAAGGCAGGTCATAAATCATACCACATATTCTGGGGCTAAAAATAACTCGATCCAACCCAAGTTACCCTAGTACAAATGTACATGCGAAAAAAGTTACAACCCTTCGAAGTTACGAAATGAAAATTGATTTTTTCAAATATTTCGACAGTTGTTCGACATATTATAATGAAAGTTGACAAGTGGCTTTCTTATGATTAGAGCATCTTAAGAAAAATTAAGGAACTATTGCACCCCGTTAAAAATTTATGGGAGTTGAGATCCCCTAAACCCCCCAAAATTTTTGTGTACGTTACAATTTAATGCTTTTTGTGGCACCATTATTTAAACACATTATTTTTGAAACTTTTTTGCTCCTTAGGACTTTTTACAATTATCAGTTTTTATCGAGATACGGCCTATTTTTCATTATGCTTCAAAAATTTCGAGTAACAAAAATTAAAGTCAATGAATTTTTAAGTTTTTCGAGGGTCCCAAATTTTTGATTAAATCTTATTTATTTACAAATGTGTAGTTTTTATTAGATGTTCGAAATGGCCCCCATTTTCTTGAATACACAGTCGGCACCGTTTTACTAACGAAAACCGAATATTCTGGAAAAGCAATGGCTTCTGACGAAAAAAAATACTGTCATGCAGGTCCTTCTGCATACATCCCAGATATTTTTCAACACACTTACCTTTCATAACTTATCAACAATTAAAACAAATAGAAGAAAGAATGTGCGAGGAAAAGGCTCTCAGCGCTGTGATTCCGAGGGGAGGGCATGGCTGAGTATAGCAAAATATAATTTGTGGCTAGAGGTTGAATCGTACCTGCATGTTGATATTTTCTTTTTTGTTAACTTGTTGATCGTTTGCCGAGAACCGTCGATCAAGTTTGGGATTCAATAACTCGAGATTAAATGGTCCGAATTGAACGTTCAAAACGCCAAAAGTTGTGTTTTTCCAAGTCCTTTAAGTAGGTTTTTCAAATTTTAATTAAAATAGAAAATCGCACAGATATCTTGATTGTTACTAAGGTAAAATTTTAACCACTTTTTTCAACTAAAGTCTGAGTCAGTTAAACCGAAAAAATTGTTGATTAAATCATTGGATATGATAGCTGTAACCTTCTAGTATGTGTAAAAACATTATTGTAAGTTCAAACAATTTTTTGTGGCTTAAATCTGTATTCTAACAGTGTCTATTTCTTTTACTTAATGTTTATTAACAATTAGATTACTCAGCAACCAAATAAGATATCGAAACCGCGTTTGTTGCTTTCAGTTTGTGAAAAAATAACGTATTATGAGACAAATAATGATTTACATTGCTTCATAAATTGCATTAGTATTTTGCACCTGAAAAACAGCTGTTTTTTCAATTTTTTTTTAACTTATTCATCCGCTGTGGCTGCAGAGATGGGAATTTTTACATTTTGAACCGCGGAATCTTATAGAAAATTTTACGCTCTATAACTTTGTTTCCATACATATGCACGATAAACTTAATACTTTTCGAGTAAAATTCGAAAACATGGCGAAAAACAGGCCCATTTTTGGTTGTTTCGTCTATAAACTGTTATTGTGCAATTTACACAGCCTAAAAACCGGCGGAGGCAATTGATTTTAATTAACCATGATATTTTTAAGGGATTCCATCAAAAATCTCGCCCACTGCTCTTACATCCACCTTCCATGCTAACCCGACTGAACTAGAAGACCCCCCCTCAGTCCCAGCCGATATAAACTATAATAAAAAAATCTAAAAACCGATAGAAAATATTTTGACACCCTTATTATAGTTACTGCACCCTACAGGGTGTTTCAAATTCAACAAAAAAAAAACAAGAAATAAAAAAACTTTATATTTATTCATTTAAATAAATACATATAAATTAACAACCATTATAATTAATTGACAGTCTTTTTCATAAAAATTGTCTCTGAAACCCACAAAACCACACAAGCACATGACAATGTGGAAGCCGCATGTAACGCAGGAACATATGAACCGAACGCATCATGTATGACACCTAAAAAAACAAATACAGGACGATAAAATATTCCATTTGAACCTTTATTAACTATCCTCACCTATAATTGGACCTATAACTAAAGAAATAGCACCAGTAAATAACATTTGAAACCCATTGGCTGCGACGAATTTATCCAGCGGAACTAATTTTGGAATAATAACCGATTGGTATACAGCTCGCATTCCTTTAGTTGCACCAATAACGCTACAAGCGACGTACACAATGATATACGATCCGGTATATATCGTCAGAACTAAAATAATAAATATTTGTTTGGGGCATCCTGTATATAAAACTCAACGCCAAACTTACACTAGCGTCTGGCAGTTTAGATAGCATCGGACACGAAGATGAACGAAAGTTAGTAGTTGAGGTGCGCATGCGTCCAAGCAGCGTTTATTCTTCTATTCGATGTGACTGAATGTGAGTGGATTGGCACCTCAACCAAAAATTACAGAATAAAAATATAAGATGTTTCCCGAACATTTTTCGAAATAATTAACATTTAAAAATAAACTTTTGTGATAAAGAATCCTATTAATTTAAATATATATTTCTCTAATTACCCCTGTATAGCTTAAAATAAAATAAACTTTACGAACTTCTCTGGTATCTACCGGTCTAGTTATTGACAACAAAAGCGAGTCGTGAACATAATTTATGAGAGCGGCGTCCGTTTGGGACAGCAACTTGAATCAAACCGCCCTAGAGTGAAACATCTTATATTTTTATTCTGTAATCCTTGCCTCAACTACTAACTTTCGTTCATCTTCGTGTCCGATACTACCTGAACGGCTAGACGCTAGTCAAACTTACATGTTCTAGCGACAGTAGCGATGACTAAGGCACTGCAATACACCCATTTCGGATTGGCTTTGAAATAATAACATACCATTGGAATTATCAATCTTCCGATTATATCAAAAATAAATTGAACCGATGTAACATTAGCCACTTCGTCGCTTTTTAAATTGGAAAGTTCTGGCAGGACAAATTGCATCATTAGAACCATGTTAAGTTCAGCAGCAAAAGAAACTCCCAAACAATAGACAGCTACTACATATGACGGTTGTTTGAATAAAGTTAAATCAAAATTATTGATTAGTTTTGATATGAACGTGATTCTCGTAATGGGTTGGGTGGTTTCTTTGTAGATTTTATTCGAGTCATTGTCAAAGTTTGTCTAACAAAAATAATTAAAAATATATTCAATGATTACCCCATTTATTCACATAACTAACCTGGTTTGTACTATTCAAAGTGGCCAGCTCATCTAGTTTAACCTCACTTTTTGGTATCGGCTTCAACAACAAACAACCAACAAACGATAAAAGCGAGATAAAAAATAGTATCAAAACAGTATATTTTCTTCCTACTTCAGTAACTAAAATATCACAAATTTTCGGAGAAATCACTGAAAATACAGCAGCACCTGTTGTCGATATGCTAACGGCTAAAGTTAATTTTTCTTTGAAATATGAATTTGTGGCGAGATAGGTTGATGGCATTAGAATACCTTGCCCAACACCTGCATTGAAAAATGGTTCAAAGAATGTTGCACTCTTCCTGATATAAATACTTGCCTGTTATGACAGAAAAAGTCAGTACCAATAAAACATATGTATTGGCAAAGCTTGTAAGTAATATTCCAGAACACCAAATGACAGCACCTAATATTGCTACAGCTCGAAATTCATATTTCTTTAATAAGGGACTTCCAAAAAAACCTAAAGTAAACAACATTTGATAACAGATTAATAACATAAGTAATGCAGATACTTACCTATCATACAATAGAGAGAACTTTGTAAATGTAATAGGAATGACTTTTTAGCAGCACTCACTCCCATCGATTCAAAGTCTGCTCTAAAAATAATTCCAAAACATGTTCCTAAAGTCAAGAGACTTGCCTAAAATGTAAAGTGGCGCAGTCAGTAGGATAAATTAAAGGGTCAAGCAAACTTAACTGTACTTACATTGAGTAAAATTATGGCAATTACAATAACCCAGCCGTATCCTCCATCAGGCTGGGTTTTTTCCTTTTTTTCAGTCTCTTTGTCCATGTTAATCTTTTCAGTCTTTGTTACATACCTAAAAAAATAATTAAATTTAATTCAACAAAAGAATTGTTAAAGATAGTCATATTTGTTTTGATAGATAAGAATTTAATCTGAATTTAATATAGGTAATCATGTAAAATTATGTATGGTTTCCCAGATAATTTAGTTGAAAGTGTAAACTAAAGATAAAATGTTAGATTGCATAATTTATATGAGTAAATCTTAAATAAAGGTAGGTATTATTAATAGAGAGTAAGATAAGAATGACCAAACATTTTTTGCAGTATTAAATTGAACAAATTTAATGCTAAAACTATGTATCTCTCATACTATTAAATATTCATAGGCAGAGTTTTTAATAATAGGTACTAGGTAGACAAAATACAGGAAGTTGAATATTTAGACATTTTGATCTTCTACATTATCATTTAATTTCTCAAGATAACGGAGAAACCAATAAATATTTATATTTACCTAATTTCTTAATGAGTAATAAAAGCAATTACACTGTACAAACTTTATTTTCGGCGGTCGTGTAAAAAAAATTATTGGTAGAAATATTGTTTATTAAAGATACGATAATGCTCATTAACGTGGGGAAATGTTCTTACATAAAATGCTAGTCATGATATCTACCAAAGGTATCTGAAATATAAATAAACTAGTGGTCATGCACTATTACTATAAAAAGCATGAAAATAAGAACGTTAACTAATCAGAATTGCAGAATCAAAATCATTGAATTTTGCTATTTCCATTTATCAAAACATCGTATGAAAGCAACCAATTTTTAGGTTATATTTAGTGTCAATCAGTGTCAACATCTGAAAAGTCTGGAAATTGTACAAAAAAAGAAGAATTTATTAAAAGAACGAAGTATTACCACAGAGTATACAATCTCAGATGGTGTACTCTGTGGTATTACTTAATTAAGAAGAAGAAGAAAAGAAGAACGAACTACATTTCAACGAAGTAGTAGTCTATGGTTTCTACTTCTTTTGTAACGTTTGACGTTTTTGGTCTTGGCTAATAAAAATGTGCAGCTACAGTCAGTAGTTCGGATACTACACCAGAAGAGGGCTATTAGGAAAACGTCACTTCTATATCGATGGGGCTGTATTTTTATGGACGGTATTCTGTGGTTTTGTTGCTGAAGTGCACTAATTTTGAAATTTTAGGTTAGTTAAGATTTGTAATTTAGATATTTTTTGATTATGTCTCTAGGATATAAATTTATAAATATATTACACAAACGGGAAGCTGGCATCCTTGTTAACAAGGTATGTTAATCTTTTCATTAGAATTTCGATAATAACTACTGTTATTTTAGTATACACAAATAAGAAATGGTAGTTACGAATCTTCGCCATTTCTAGAGGATGTGGGCACAATAACCACAAAATTTGAAAAAACACAGGACTCTGAAGAATGGAAATATGTAGAAAGAGCCCTTCCACGATCAATAATCCCCGAACCAGTTGTAAAAGATAGTTATCCTTCTGGATGGAAACCACAAGGAGATAATTTAAAAGATAAACCTTATTTCGTTCAAAGAACGAAAAATCATATGCTGCCTGTCTACTTAGACGTAACGCAAAGAGGACTAAGACGACACACCATTATCAGAAAAGTACAGGGTGACATAAATGTTCTAGAAAAAGAATTGTTGGAATTTCTTCAACCACAGTCATTTAAACCCATTAGATGCCAAGTAAACGAATTCGTAGGATATATTAGAATTAATGGGGATTTTGTTAATGCTACAAAGTACTTTTTTGAAAAAAGGAATTTTTAGATATGTTTAAAATATCACTTTATTTTAAATCGTTTGTTACATGATCAAAGATTAAAATGTACATTATAGATGAAGATATTAAAGGTCAGTAATTTATATATTATCATTCTACTCTTCTTCATATTCAAGTTTATCTAACAAACTTCTATCAATAATGGCTGAAATCACAGTAAATAGGATAATGGACACTCTTCTGAGAGTTAAACTTAAATCATTTCTAATCCTTGACAATCATGGATCCAGATTAAGTAGTCCATTGGAAACATCATTGCGCATATTTGATTCCATGCTTTCCGCCAATACTTCTAGAATATCGAGAATGAGTTCTTTGCTGAGCATACGCAATCTGGGAAGTTTTGCCACCTAAAAAAAACAGAATAACAAAAAGTGAAAGAACTGATGGTGAAATGAAAACATACTTTAGTGAAATGATGAACTATCAAATCCAAAGCGTACTTCTTCATGTCTGTAGCTTGCATCTTATCAGCTGCTTCTAAAATTTGAATTACATTTTCAAATGTTACGTTCATCTCAAGATTCTGTTTACAGAAAGCTTGTAGTCGATTATTGGTAAAACCATAGAAGAACGGGGCTGAAAAAAGGTACAGAGAGTCTTCCGGTGGCATATTGACGTCTCCATAATAAATGTATCTCAGCAGAGAGTCGAAGGATTCTTTGGAGGGGATCATTTCGCCTATTTGGATCTGAAAAATATTTAATTCATTGTATGATATAAATTGTAAACAAATCTACCAATAACTTACGTTCACTTTGCTGTCAGCAGGCATAAAAGATCTAAACATGGCTTCAAAATATCCACAGCGAGCTGCCAAGATAGTTTTGTGTGCTGGAATTAGATTTCCGTCCAAATTTAAGTCTATATCACAAAATTCTTTACCGGTTACTCTTAGAAACATTGCCATGTCTTGTTCTAAAGAACCTCCAGCCGTGTCAAATTGATTTTCTGTATTAGCCTTAACATCAAAAATACATATTTATTTCTATATATTCTGTGAATGAAAGACTATGCTCAAAGGTGCCAACACAAAAATTTAAGGAAAGGGGGTGAAAGGATTTCTATCCAAAGGATAGATAAAAATTGATGGAAATGAGTTAACAAAATTAACCTCAAAATAACAGTTATTCTAACCTTATACTGCGGCATTTGTTTCCTTCTAATAATCTCCACCATCAGGCTTCTATCTAAAGACTCAAACTCTGAACTCATAACTATTTGATTATAATTACTATCTTTCACTATAAATCTCAAACAATGTTCTTTAATAAAATCTAATTGAAGTTGATCTGCGTTGTGTAAGGCGATCAAAACGTTTTTCAAACAAATAGTAGCGTTCAGGTATTGAACACACAAGTGCTCCAATCGTGCCATGTTAAACTGTACTGCCAACCTTAAAAGTCATTCAACAAATTTGTTTTATTCAAATAAAGAAAAACTGTGGTTTTCAAAAAATATGCTTACCTGTAAACATCCATCATCCTTAAAACAATCCTATTAGAAAAAGGATCTTCGTTTTCTTTGGCTTGTTTCGTTGGATCAATACAATCCATATATATGTAATTTAAAACCATTTCAAACGCCTCGGGATCAGCATCTGGAAGTTTTACTTCCAGTAGTGGTATATCTGTGATCGGAACGTTTGAAGTACCTACAAAATAAATTGCATTATCAAGAGGATCACTAAATTTAATCAAATCCCACCAAACAACCGTTCCAAATGTTTCTCGCGATTTTCTCTGGCTTGTCGAATCAATTTCCTCAAATATCCAGATCTAGCTGCAACTAAAGCGACATGACCAGTTATTTTTTGTTCTTCTGGACCTACCATAAATTGTGTATCGCAAAACATTCGCGATTCAAGTAATTTACCATAATCTTCGTGTAAAGTACATTTAGGATAATTTGAAAACTGAAATCTGTAAATACATTAAAATAAATCTCAACTAAACACAATAAAATTCATAAAATACCTGTACATCTCTCCACTTCTAACATTATTATCAACAGTCCCACCAAAAATAAACATAGCATCTCCAACTACTGCAGCGGCATGAAATAATCGACCAGATGGTACAAAAGATTCTGCGTCTGGTAAGATGACAGACCATTTTTGCGAATCTAAATCGAAACAGTGCAAATCATTGGAAAGAGTAGAATCGGCGGCTCCTCCAAATACGTATAAATGGCGATCAAAAGCTACCATTGTGTGACCGTAACGTCGAGCTGGGGGAGTTGGAGCACCTCGAAGGATGTGTTCGGTAGATATTCTAGACCATCTAAAAAAAAAAGAACGATAATTTATTTTGATAAAAACAATTTGTTTATTACTTAGGTACATTTTATCTTTAAAATTAAATTGGAATAGAGAATTTGTAATTTTTGCACCACTTTGTCCGCTGAATACAAACATGCAATCTCTTGCAACTGCAACAGGAAAATTGCAGCAAGTTGGTGGACATTCTCCTTTTTGATCGACTTCTTCCCAACTCTTTACATCACCCTAAAATAAATAAACTACAGGTTCACTTTTTTCACTTTTATTAATCTTATACATACAACTAATGGTATGGTCCACATGTCATTTAATCTGGCATTTCCATCATAACCAGCAAAAATCCATAATTTATTATCAAAAACAGCAGCACCATGTGCAGATCTAGGTACAGGTGTTTGACCTGGGAACCACTTCCATTCTACCCATTGACCAGAATGAAATTTATATTCAAATAGATCATTTTTATTTGTTAAATTGGAATTGGAGTGGATGTCACCTGTATAACCACCAAACACAAACATTGAAGTGTTATGGACAACAGCAGAATGGTGGTATCTAAAAACAGTTAATAATAAATACATCGTCTGGAAATTTAAAACAATCATACCTTGGTGCAGGAGGTGACCCGGTGGCAAATGCTCGTCCCCAACTTTTCTCCTTGACATCAAAACGTAATAAATCGTTTAACATGCTTTTACCATTATCTCCACCAAATACGTAAATAGCATCTTTGTATGCAACTACTGTATGCTTACTTCGCCTAAAAAACAAATATTAGAACGGACTTTCCGTTTTTTGCAATGCAGACCTTGCTCCAACAAATTCGTCACATTCTGGCATTCGTTTCCATCTATGAACTGTTTCAAAGGGACCTATTTCTAAAGTAAGGGCATTTGCATCGGTCGCTGTTAGACTGCCCATTGTGGTAGCTTAATATATGACGATTTATTTAACTTCTTATTTTGAAATGACCTAAAAAAATTCTACTACCTAGAACTGATAGCCTATCAAAAGTTTAAATACCAAAATTCCATTGTTTATAATTATAAATGAGAAATAACCAAAAAAACTTTAAAATTTGACAGTTGTCACTTTTCAATGTAATCAGGATGGGAAGAGACAACTCGATACAAAAACCGTAAACATTGCCATCTATCAAAATGTTGACGTACTATTATTATGTTACTGTGAATCTTATTTCGCAAAGGCCAAAAATATATTTGACAGATGTCTTGTCACTCAATCAGAAAGTGACAGAAAGGTATTTTGGGATATAATAAATAAAAAATATTTCTCGCAAAAGTTGCAAATCAAATAATTTGCAAATATGTCTGTGCCTAATTTAACAAACAGCATTATTCAACAACAAAACATTGTAATTAATCAGGTTCCAATAACGCATACTATTATGACAAATGTAAGTAATGGTGTTCCAGTAGTGAATACAATTTCCCATACAAACTCTGAGGAACACAAAGAAGATATAAAACCAGGAATGTCCATGGTAGATCCCATGGGAGGTGTGTATATGAACATTTTTTAATTATTAACTGGAATAAATTTATTTTTACTATAGTATTAGTCACTTTCTCTACAAGTGATAATGATCACTTTTTAAGTGTTGTATATATTTCTTTTATTTTTTAGGATCAAACTTAGTTGGAGTACAAAATTTAGTCCATAATATGCCAGTTCAAAATCCTATACAGCAGCAGCAGCAACAACAACAACAACAAAAGGTTATCCAACAGAACAGTTTATCATCATCAGGTGAACCTTTACAAGTGTTATCCAAACAACGTTTACAAGATTTAGTTAGAGAAACAGATCAAACACTCAATTTGGAGGAAGAAGTGGAAGAAATAATTTTAAGTTATGTTGATGAGTTTGTCGATAGATGTCTGAATGGTGCAGCTCTAATTGCTAAGAATCGACATAATACTACTATCGAGGTGAAAGATGTACAGCAATTTTTAAATAGGAATTACAATATGTGGACACCTGGATTTGGTACTGATGAATTGAGGCCTTATAAGAGAAGTTTGACTACCGAAGCACATAAACAGAGAATTGCTTTAATTAGAAAAACATTAAAAAAATATTAGGAATAGTAGATAGTTTGTGTTTTATATCATTTTTAATTATAAAAATATACAAAAATATATGCTGTTTTATTATGAATATATTATATAATTCGTATATTTTTTATTTAATTTAAAAATCAATTAATGGGTTCTTATCATTGTTATGGCAACCAAACATACAAAGCATCGACCTTGGTATAGGCAACCGAATATACACTCCAATTACAGCTTTAAAATCAGTTTGAGTTTTTAACTTTTGAACACCCCATCAATTTTAGTGAAACTTGATTATTTTTCGAAAGTATGTGTAAGTGTTTATTTTGGGAAAAAAACGGTTAAATACTATCTGGAACATTATTATGTACTTATCTACCTAGATTTATAACGGATGTTCCGTGGTAACTGCATTAAATATTATTTATCTTTCTTATTAACATCTTATTTTTAAATCAGAATCTAGAACTTTTGTCACTTAGATAACGATAGCTTTTTATTTAATTAAATACAAATAAAAGCAAATTCTTCACGATACCATATGCTCTAAACTTTTGTGAAATAATAACTATGAAGTTTATTCGAAATTACTGAATCTATTATTATTTTTCTGTCATACTAGTTCATTATCGTATTTTTATTGCTTAGTTATCAACTATCTAATGTCGTACTTTATGCCCCTGCTGGCATAAAGTTCACTTTATGGCCCGCGCGGGCATAAAGAGAAATAATTTTTTGTTCAACTTATTCAATAACCATGTCGTAAGCTTCTTTAGACTTTTTTGGCAACATATTTTCTTTTCTTTGTTCGCTTTTTCAATAATTTCGTCAGGAATTCCTAAATTTTCGTTCATTTTGACCTCTAACTTTGACACATATGGAAATTATTGTGATTTTATGACATTTACGTTTGTCAACATTCACCTATTTTATATGTACCGTGGGCATAAATAACTATTTTGACAGAATAAGAGATTCCCTTACATATACATATCTACATAGGTACATACAAATGACAAATCAATTGTAAATTTACTTAATTTTCCTGTGTTGCAACATAAAACTTCTAAAAGACATATTTAAGAAATTATTTTATTAGATATTTCAACAAGTATATATATCAACTAAGAGCGTTTTCCAGGTCTTGAGGTCATTACGCTAGCCCGACAAAATGCTCTGAATCATCTCATCGTCCATATATACAAAAAAAACTTTCTCCATAAATATATTCTATGAAAAGTCTAAGAAGCTGAAACGGATTTCAACTTTATTGGAAAATCCAGAAATATTTCCATCGCAAATATAAAAAAAAATAAAACAGATTAAATAATCGTGAAATATTATTTATTTTCTTTTGGTACCCGTTCGAGTACCTACTGCCGTGGTAAAGACCGTACAGCTTCGAAAGAAGAGGTAAGTGGGTCATCTATATAAACTCAAGTTCAAGGTATGAAGAAGTCATTTCGTGAAGATTTCTTTCAACGTCTGTACTAGTGCAGTTCTTGACTTATTCGTGATCGACTATTTTTGAATTTCTAAAAAGTAAGTTGACTCTACATACATACATATAATATTCAATATTGTTGCATCACATACTATAAATATTTTTGAAAAATGTAGTAATTTTTTTAATTACAAGAAATTTTTAATATTTTAATAATTTTAAATTACTCATGCATAAATTTGTTTTTATTTTTGATTTAAAAAATGAATGACTCAAACTATATCTGACTTTCTAATATTTTAAGAGGTCAGCTACCTCTATCATCAACTCATAATGTTGCTTTTATTTTTAAAATGATGAAACAGGACAATCGTTTATTTTTCAACAATTTTTAAAATCATTTTATTGAAATTCCAGCATGCAGAATTTTTGAATTATCACAAAAATCATACCTTCCTGATTATATACATATTTCTAATTTGCTAGTTATTGTAAAACTGTCTATAGTAGTATTGTGGAAGAAAAAATTTAAAGCATTTTATTAGACACTTCCTGTATAGACAATTAAACTAAATTTTTTATTGGCTTGAGTAAAAATACATACTAAAAGTTTTACTTTAAAACATGAAAATGATATATAGATACATTAGATTGTGTACCAGCTTTAGGATCCTTTAACTCAGCAATTAATTAGGCCGGTTTTTTTATCGGGTCTTAAAGATATCTGCTTTTTATAAGATAGAAAAGAATGGTCGAATTTGCGGTGTTGTCTACATCATCTAACATATCTTTTCACTTAAATTCTGATCAACAGTTGCATCAAAATTTCACCAACTAAACCTACTACATATCCGTTACGTATCCTAGATTTAAACAAGAGCGTGCTTAGCGTGTAGTATGGAAACAATTTAATTAGTGAAGCATGTTACACACTTATCGACGTTTTGACCGATATAAACAGACCATACTGATATAATGAATAATAAAGTCCATAGCAAAGATTGAATTGAATGAAATTGTTCAACCAGGAGTACAAAAATGACAGGAGGTGTACGGGTACACTCAGGAAGGTCCACATGTGTGGGGGAAGTAATTTTTCAAAATTTCATCACTTCTTTGCTACAGGTATGAACTATATCACTTAGGACGCAGGATTTTTGAATTTTGAAAGTTTCAGGATACGCTTAATATTTGCATTTAAATGATTTTGCAATTGTCGTGAAAGACTAAGAAATATTATTAATTTAAAAATCTTTGAAAACCTATAATAATCGTATAAACGTTTACGTGAATGATGTTAAAAATAATTTCTTCTATTTACAATGCATTTTGAAAGAAAGTTTATCAGTATTTTCACTTTAAAAGAATTTCAAGATAATGGTTTAATGTGCAGATATACCAATTCTCGAATGTTAAAACACTCTTCAAGTAGGTCACTCGTACACTTTTCAGTGTCTTCTCATCGTCACCGTTTCAACAGTCATCGACGAGTGACCAATTTACGCAGAACCGGACGTGCGTGCATATGACGCAAATTTTATGAGACATTTTCTCAGATTATTAATATTTAAAAAGCATAAATAAACAATACAGATTTTGTTATCTGCGCAAGACATTTAGCAAAGTTCACGTGGCTTCTTGTGTGAAACGGATTCTACCTATAGTCGAGCGGATAAAGCACAAAAAAAGCTTGTAAAAAATGTACCTACTTTGTTCCCATTGCAAATCGGGAATTGCTTCGCTGCAGTCAAAAATGCATGCCAAAAATGCATCTATTAGGAGGCCTCTATAAATAAGAGTCAGAACTGGCTCAAATCGGATACCCGGAGGTTTTTGAGGTCGCTGATCACGATTATGATGTTGAAGTTGACCCCCCGGACACCTGGGGCTCAGGAACGTCGATGAACCTCGTCTCCGTGGGACTCTCCAAGAAATCACGAGGGGAACGAAAAAAACTCCGCGCTCGGAGATTTTTCCGGTGGCTGAATTCAAATATGGGATCGGCGAACACGCCCCGGACACCTGGTGCCCCCGAACCTCGACCTGGACATCATTCCCGAGAACTTTCTTGACAATATCGACAAAAACAGCCCGGAAATTATTGGAGGCGTGTTTTTTGAGGCGCGAAATCACGATTTCACGTCGAAAACGACATTCCCACCACCTGGTGCACCGCAACCTGCGCTTAAGCATCGTCTCCGAGGGTTTTTCAAACAAAATCGAAAAAAGTTAACTGAAAATCGTTATAAGAGGTTTTTGGGCCGCTTAATCAGAATTTTGCGAGGGAAACGACCCCCTGAAACCTGGTGCGCTGTACCCTGGCCTCGAACGGCCCAAAAACCCCTTATAACGATTTTCGTTCCACCTTTTTCGATTTTATTTGGAAAACCCTCGGAGACGATGTTTAAGCGCAGGTTCCGGTGCACCAGGTGGTGGAAGGGTCGTTTTCGACGAGAAATTGTGATTTCGCGTCTCAAAAAACACGTCTCCAATAATTTCCGGGCTGTTCTTGTCGATATTGTCAAGAAAGTTCTCGGGGATGACGTCCAGGTCGAGGTTCGGGTGCACCAGGTGTACGGGGGTGTTCGCCGATGCCATATTTGAATTCAGCCACCCGAAAATCTCCCGGGCGCGGAGTTTTTTTCGTTCCCCTCGTGATTTCTTGGAGAGTCCCACGGAGACGAGGTTCATCGTCGTTCCTGAGCCCCAGGTGTCCGGGGAGTCTATTTCAACATCATAATCGTGATCAGCGACCTCGAAAACCCCCGGGTACCCGATTTGAGCCAGTTCTGACTCTTATTTACAGAGTTGTTACATTTATGCATTTTTGGCATGCATTTTTGACTGCAGCGATGCAATTCCCGATTTGTAATGGGAACAAAGTAGGTACATTTTTTACAAATAATTTTCCGAAGCGAATGCAAAAAACCGCATTCCGATCCGTCTTTAGGAAAAAAATTCCGAACTTTTTTGCTTTATCCGCTCGACTACTATTTATGTTGCGTTTGGAAGTCAACAGAATCACATACAAGTGTCAGATAAATTTTAAACAGGAGCTTAAAATGGCAAGACACTTGCCAAAATATCCTCTACTGCGAATGCTTTCGATCAAAAAAATCTTATGTAGCAACAAGCAGAATTCTTTTATTCAGAATTTTACATTTTACTTTTCAAGTCACGGTAATCAAGAAATTATAAAGATAAACTGTTTTGAAGTGTTAACAATCTACTAAAAATTATTATCTTGGAAAATTAACGGATACCTACCAGATAGTTCGTTAACCTTTATATAATTTTGCAGATGTTACTGTTATTGACTTCTCATTCTGTTAAATTAACTGTTCAATAAAGTTTGTTGGAGGTTACTTTCTACATTATCTTTAATATCAAGCTTTTATTTAAGCAACTAACTTGTGTATAAATAAATTTATCGGATGCAAGAGTTAACGAACTATAAACAAATGATTTATGGGAAATATTTCAAGATATTTGGTAGTTTTTTACTTGTGATTAGATAACAAAAAATTATCTCTATTTCGGAAACTATTCTATATGCATTTGAAACATTTTTGAACTATATAGTACTAAACTGTGCACACTATAGAATTTTACTGGTCGCTTTTCTACAGTAGGTACTATTCCAGTCTCACTCTGTATACTGTCGACAAGTTTTCTTTTATTCCTGACTTATTACTATAGTCAAATGCAGTCTTATCATGCGGGTCATACGATTCAACAAAGACATAGGTACTCACCGTTTTTGTTTTTTTGGAACTTTAGTTCTTTACGTCAGGTTATGTTTGAGCGACCAGGGGTCGCGACGCAAAAGATCTGACCGTTACATTACGTTACGTTATGTTACGTTGCTTCGTTTTGTGCCTCGCTTGAGTGCGTGTGCTCTCTCCTGAGTCTCTCTCTCGTTTACGAAGCAGCGATTCATATGCTTCGGCCGGGAATCGAACCAGGGCCGCCCGCGTGGAAGGCGAGCCTTCAACCACTGAACCACCGACGCTATATTGAAATTCTACGCAAAGCTGGTATTCGCAGTGCTGGTGATCTACTTGAATTTGTTCGGATAAATGTTTACTATTGTTTCCATTGATCGATTGATCTTTTTTGTTTATTTACAGCATCAATTGTCAGGACGGTAGATTGTGTTTACTGGTTTCTAAGTTTAACACGTCGGTAAGTGATTTACTTACCGTTCAGACGTCGAAAAGTAATAAATAGCATAAAAACAATTTCATCAAAATGCAAAATATATTTTAAACTGATCGAGAAGTATAAATGTCACTTCTGACATTTCGTTAATTTCGAAGAAATTTAAATTATTTTATTCGGAATTTATTTCAATACGATCGCGCAAAAAATGGTATAAGCATCTCGAACGTTAAGGGTAATTACAACGTTTGCATGTGGATTCCTCTCGTAAAATTGGACAAAATGTGGGAGGATTAAGGGATCTAGCACATTTACTTTTCGAAATACAGGGTGTTGAAATTTTTGAAAACTTGAATGTTTTAATTCGATAACTTTAAAATGGATGGATAAATTAATTTAACATTTGGCAGGTTGTTTTTAAATGTAAAAGGGCATATTTTGATAGAAATAGTAGTTTGTGCAACTAGTGTGGATATGATGGCCATATCGCACGAATATACGATGCTGTTATAAGTAGATGTTGCCAGTCGGACTCCCTCATGAAGGGTACCGTACCATTATCTATAATAATGAATATTCTGCTAAATATTTCAAACGTCTACCTGTTGTCGTTATTAATATCAAGCAGAATAATTATTTAAAAATAAAATTAACAATAAAAAAACTTCTTCACGGGGAATCGAACCCGGGTCTACCGCGTGAGAGTCTGGTTTGCTTACTACTCGACCACCGAGGAATATGCAAATTGTTCTATAACGTCAGATGTATTACATAATTTTTGCTTAAAAGGAACTAAAGTTCTTACCGTGTGTCTCGCGACACGTTCTACCTTTTATTTAAATGTCAGTTATGTCACTTTGACAATTCAAAGTGACAATATAAATAATAAGAATCAATTTTCCGGTTTTTTCCATCTTCGAACAAAAAAAATGGTACTTAATCTGATACATTATTTCGAGAATGAAGGAAAAAGTGAAAATTCGGGTACCTATATTTGTAATCTCACATTTTGGTAACCTCTGTGCGCTTTTGACTATACTAGATTTTTATAAAGAAATATTGAACCAAAGACATGTGAATAGTGTCAATAATAGAATTCTATAATGTGCTGCACAGTTTCCTAACTGATCATACAGTTAAAAGCCACTAACTGTCAAGTTATTAATTAATATACGACTTTACTTTGTAACACAGTCGCTGTTTTATGTCCATTTTGCATAATATATAATGAAATGCACCTGCCAAATAACGTTAATAACAACTATAAAAAGCGAAACTTTTATATACAAAATATTCAAAGAAGCATGACTGTAATTTGGAACGCGACAAGTATGTCATGGAATGTTAGGTCGCAAAATATGTCCCAGTGGAACATCGTACCGTTATTCATCATCATCATCATCACATACTTTAATAATAATTGTGAATAAAATATGCGGATTAGGCCAGTTAATATAAGAAAATTTAATACATCAAAAGCAGTGCAGTGCACAAAAGTTTATGTATGTGGCCACTTAAAAAAGTCCCATGGTAAAACACATTTTTTCGGCAAAATTCGATTTTTTTATTCAACATAGTTGCCTTCGAGGGCGAAACACCAATCATAGCGATGTTTTAGATACAATTTTTGTTGTCTTTAGCCTCAAAATAGACCTTTGTTTCGGCGATTACTTCCTTATCGGCTTTAAATTTCTTTCCGGAGATCATTCTTTTCAGATCTGAAAACAGGAAATAGTGGCTGGTGACCAAATCTGGGTAATACGGTGGATGGGGAAGCAATTGAAAGCCCAATTCATTGAGTGGAGCCGTTGTCACATATTGACGCAAAAATTCTGGTTTATTGTGCTTGAAGCACTTCTCAGAATCATCGAGACATTGTTGTTTTTGATCGATTTTGAGCTCACGCAGAATATCTCGCGAACTAATTGTCCGATTGCTGTCAAATTTTGACACGAATCGTTTGAAGGTTAATTCTAACCGGAAATCGTGTGGATTGGTTTCTAGTACCATCATCTATGTGTCAGACCGGGGATTTTCATATATTTTCTAATACTGTAAATTCATAAGTACCTACACACCACTTCAAGTAAATTATCTAGAAAGCATGAAGATGCGCGATCTATCTAATACCAATTTCATAAGTGTCACTATTCATATTTGATTTGCGGAAATAATTCATTGTTTTTCTGAAGCCATGCATTCATATTTTAATGGATCTATTGTCCGAAATGTCATTTGCCTTTTATGTCATAATTTTAAAAAAATCATAACTATGGAGAAAGTTTCTATTGTGTTTGCTGCAATAATTAGAATAACCCCGTAAATAATGATATAATAATATAAAACAATACACCGTTTATACATATACTTGTCGTTACATCACGTCCTTTCATATATGTTAATTCCGATGTCAATTTCATCTTCCAACTTTTGTCTCTAGCATCTTGATCATTTTATATTTTTTTCTACACCCACATGTATATTATCCATTTCCTGCACAGTTTAGAGAATGGAAATGTAGGCCATATCGGTTAACTGAACGTATATGATTTCATATACATCCTAGAACGTATATGAAAACCACCAATCAGCATTCGCGTTTAGTACTCGTCACTCATCTTTTTTTCAATTTAAAGAAACGTCAAAATAACTTGTCAAAACAAGTCTCTCCCAGAAGCACTGGATCAAGAATATTTGTTTATAAAAATAAACTTGAATGAAATAAACTTTATAAATTAATAACAAATACTAAAAACAGAATAAAATGGGTATTTAAGGGCCTACCGATTGACGTTAGTTCTTATGACAGTATGTACTACTTCTGAGGTTTCCCTATACCTACTATAATAAAGTTCAGTAGCCGAGTGGTCAACACACCAGACTCTCATGCGGTAGACCCGGGTTCGATTCCGAATGAAGAAATGTTTTTTTAATTGTTAATTTTATTTTAAAATAATTATTCTGCTCAATATTGATAACTGCAACAGGCAGACGCTTGAAATATTTAGCAGAATATTCATTCTAATAAATAAAGATACTATACCCTTCGTGCGGGAGTCCGACGGGCAACATCTATTTATAACAGCATCGCATATTTAAAAAGAGAAACCCTAATGTTATAAAAATTGTACATTTAAGAACTGTACATTTATCACAAAAAATTAGTGAAGACATAAAATTGAATTGGTACTATTATGAATAAAATTGTTGAAAATTTTTAATTTCAAGTGATATTTATTTTACAGTTTATTCAAATGTTTATTTTCTAGATTTTTTCTTGAATGGGTCGTAGAAAAAATATACTGTTCGACTCGTGTGGATTGTCCATATCGCATTCGAACGATTGAGCACTCCGCCTACAGCGTCGTGCTCAAACTTCGTCCTCGTGCGATATGGCCATCATATCCACACTAGTTGCACAAACTACTATTACTTTATTATTAAAAATACCAAAAAATTATCAGAAATAAAACCATGTCAAACAATTTTTTGTAATAAACCTGCTTACCACAAAATTAAATAAATAAATAACTTGCCCTCTTTAAATAACAATTCAACACTCCATTTCCTATATCTATTGGACCGATAAAAATATAAACAATCGACCAGAAATATTAGATATTTAGTGATAATTTTAAAAATTGCGTTTGTCTTCAACAAAAAGTGTATATAACTGAAATAGTGTTGACCTAGATCGCTTTTTAAGATGCACTGTTGAGGCGGATATTACCTACTCGTAAACGACTGTCAAGGTGAAGGTCGTCAGAGTATTAATTTTTATTTTACCTTTATTCCGTTAAGTGGCCATACACCGTAAAGAAATAAAGATATAGTCTGATTCATGAAAAATAAAACAAAAATTAATCAGGAACTTATACAACTGAAACGTATGCGAATATGTTGAAGGTTTAATGTATATTGTGTTGCCTATACAAAAATTACGATGCAATTTTTTTACATTTAAGAATGTACAGAGAAGCTGTAGGCTGGGCATTCACCGCCCTTCTTGTATCCAGTTCTTTGGTTGGTACTTTTTCCTACCCAAACGTTCAAATTAATTCCAAACCAGTAGCTTCCGTAGCAGCCCAATCACAACCAGAGCTTCGTAATTTTTATCCCGTTAAAGGACCCAGGGACGTAACTCAACTGCAAAGAGCAGAAAGAAAATACGCGGAAAAATCGAATTCTATTAAAAAAGTTGCTTTGGATCGGTTAGATGATGTTGAAACAAACTCTATAGCGGAAAGTAGTGACAATTCTATTACCACTGGTGGATTTTCTTGGTCAAACATTTTGGGTAAGTGAATATTGTAAGGATTGAAACGAATCTGCTGAAGTAGAGTACTTTTAAGGCTCGAAAAATTAATACTTTTGTCATTTTATCATATGGTTTTTGTAGGAGTGATGATGCAGATGCTATTCAATCCAGGTGGTAATCAAGGCCCTAACAAATCTGATGATTTAGACACTCCCGTACAACCATCTCCATGGGCAAATTTACTTTCTGTTGGTCTTAAAATTTTAACCGCTATTTTAGGAGGAGGAAATACTGGTGATGGAATTGATAAAGTAGATAACGGAAATTCTCCATTACAGGTAAAATTTCATAAAAATAATTAAATACTTTTAAAAATATTTTCAAATCTAAAGCTTCACGGATTAAGGTATATATATAATCACAAAAAGCATTGAAGTCTGTTCTTTAGCCTCCTCCTCAATGAAATGTTATTTGTACAACTCAATCTCTCCGATATTGCAGTTTCTTTTAAGCAGCGGTCACATTGGGCTGCTAAAACAGCCCAATGTGACCGCGGCTTTAGTAATTAAACTATTTTTTATTTCAATTGTCACCTTAATTATCAAAATACCTTTGGTGGGTATGTCTTAATTTCTCTGTAGTATTGAAATATTCTTACTTCGTTATAATCTCATTTTAGAGTTGAACATGTGTAGAGCAGACTTGATCCATCTTGACTAAAAATACATCAAATTCAATATAAAATTATTAAACTTCTTTTCAATCCAAGTATTTTCACTTTGTATATAAAGAAAAAAAGCTTTGCTTTTAGTTCTTTAGATAAATGTAAATATATAGTAAAAAAATTGGCACTAGTAGTAGCTTAAAAATTGCACAGGGTGTTCTGGCGGCCGTAGTATCAGCTGTTGTGGGAGACAGAGATCCTGGACAAGTTAACAAGATTGCTAGGCAAGCTGGTGAGGTACGTCTTCAAACATTTACTAACCGACTAATCTGTATATGATGTGTAAACAATAATAGAAATATATTATTTTTTAAATAATATTTGGATGAAACAGATTGTCTACAGAATTAACATTAAACGAAAACATATACAGTGTGGAAACCACTTATGGAATAAAATTCTTTATGTCATTATTTTAGAAAATTATACTCGTGACTCGGCATTTTTTATAATTTTCCAAAATAATGACAAAGAATTTCATTCCATAAGTGGTTTCCATACTGTATATACAGATCGCGAAAAGTCTATTCGAGCCATACAATTTACACAAGTACTACAAGGAAAATAGTAGAAAAACTACTTGAAAGAGAGAGAAGAATGATTGTTCGCAGTAAGCGTTGGGCGTGTCTTCAGCTCCAGCTACCAATCTGATATGAAAGCAGCGTTGCCAGTTTAAAATGTTTGGTTATTTCTAAGGAATAATTATCTTATTTTGCATTAAACTTTTAATACGGGATAACGCCGTAATTGCTGGGAGAAATTCAAGATTGGTAATATTATTGACTTTTGAAAAATAAGAGAGATCAACACAACAAAAAAATGGACAAATTACAATCTGCAATAAATAAAATCTATACACTGCTTCGATTTAACAATTATTGGTATTTAACATTGTTGCAGACAAAAATTGGGAATAACTTTGACAGATAAATACATTTGGCAACAGTTGACTGCGCACAATTATTCTTCTCTCTCTTTCAAGTAGTTTTTCTCATATTTTTCTTGTCGCACTTGTGTATATCGCATGGCTCGAATAGAATTTTCGCAATCGGTATATTTTGAGAGATTGGGAAGTGAATGTTATTTTTATACATACCGGGTGTCTTAGATTTTTCCATATTTAAACTTCTAAACGGTTTATGTTATTTACCATGGTGCTTTCAAGTCAAAACTTCATTTTGTATATTTATTATAAATAATTTCAACCAAAAATAATTCTAATTTATTTTATTAAATTTAAAATAATTATATTAAATATTTCATGTACTTTTTTTTTGTTAGTTCATAAACATCGTAGTTAACCTTCTCGACGCATTGAAAACCTCATTCTCCCATCGATCTTTACAAGCGAGAAGTATCGGTAAAAAAGACCAAATCAGCGATGCCGCCACGGCCAGTCTTGCCATGATGAAGGGATATATGAGATCCCTGTCAACTGGCGACAGTAAATGTATGGAAAGATACGTTTGCCAGGCAAACAGCGAATGCTCCAAAGATATTGGACAAAGCTCTTTGTACTGTCATCTAGGAAGGTAACCACATTTTCATTTTGAAAATAAAAATGAAAAAATTTAAAATGTTATTGGGTAACTGTATTTCCGAATATGTATAGGTCCATGAAGCAAAAGAAGAAGAAAAACCTCAGTTGAATAATCTAGAAATGTCAACCTGACATTTCATAGTACTGGGACTCTGCTCACTATAGAATTCTACTATCGACTCTATTCACACGTCTTTCAACGACGTTTTCTTATTAAAAACTTCAATATATTTCATAGTAATAAGTCAGAAATAAAAAAGACTTGTCGAAAGCTTACATATGGTATACAGAGTGAGATTTTCGACTGCTGTCCACTGGAATAATAGTGATAATACTGTAGAAAGCGATCGGTAGAATTCTATAGTGTGCAGAGTCCCAGTACATTTTTTCTTCTTTTTCTTCATGGGCCTGTACATATTCGCGAGTAAAGTTACCACGTAACGAAATCATTTCATATTAAAACCGTTTTCAGCTACGCTATCAGTTACGTTATGGAAAAATCCTTGGGATCTTCATTTGACGTTTTCTACGAAGCTGGAAGACGAGGACGATATGGAGACAACTGCCGAGAAAAGTATTTAGAATGTAATGAAGTATAAAAAGAAAAGCAAAGCACTGGCGACTTTATTCACTGGATTTTCTTAGTCAAAAACAAAGGGATATTTAAACTTTAAACTAAATTTTGGACACATTCAATTTCTTGACATGACGTATTTAATAAATACTTTGGTGAAGGTTTTGTTGAGAAAATGAACACATATATACCTACTTTTTGATATTTACAGTTGTGGAATAGGAATAGATTGAATTTGTTAAACACTGTTGACAAAAATGATGAAACCAAAGTCGTATAAAATGAACTATTAATAGAAAACTTCATGTTTTAAAACTAATTAAATTGATAGATCATCCTGTATCCATTGTAAATGACAGTTTTTTTAAGGGGATTCTTATAAACCACAAAAGCAGCAATTTTTATTTTAAATAAAAAAGGAAGAAACTTACTGTAAGTGAATTGCTGTGTAGCCCATTATTGTCAAGGTCATTTATATTGAATATTTTTATACGTATTTTGTATAGTATTTATTTCAGCACAGTTACAACTATTTGCATAACTTTTTTCTTTTAAATAAGGAATATGACTGGACAGCGGTGGTTTTTTAAAAGCCATTCTAATCTTATTTATTGTATGTGTAAAATGGATGCGTGTGAATGAGGTGATTTTTGTATGAGTGATAGATTTCTATAAAATAGGTATACGTTAATTTTTATTTGTAAAAATTTTTTGCTTCTTTCATGTTCGCAAATGTAGGTTTATTTATTTTTAATTTATTATATTATACTATTTATTAAATTGGCAGATTTTATTTTTACCTGTTCATTTTATAGTTCTTGTGATAATGTGTCTTGATTGCTCCTATCAAATATTATTATAACAATAAAAAAAAAGAACAATATAGTTAGGTACTTCACAGGGCACGTCCACCAACTGACAAGTTGACACTAATGACATTGTCAGTAATGAAAAGAATATTGTGATTTTTTTTTGAAAATTCTTATTTTTCAATTTTTTCGACCCTCTTATC
>CAJUYG010000644.1:0-25978 GCA_910591675.1 Galerucella calmariensis
AAGATGAATTTTTCAATTTTCTAATCGTTATTTCTACCTCTTCCTCCGAAATTGGGAGCAAGAAAAAAGAGTCAGTCGGCGTTGGTATTTTAGAAAGAAAATTCAAGGCGTCTAATTTACAAGTTGGAAGTAATTTTATTATGTTTCCCGCAATATCAGTAAAAAAGGTATTAAATTCTTCTGCACATATGTTGTTGGAAATAGATGATTTCCTATTTGCATTACGCTCGTAATTAATTAATCTCCAAGTGTCTTTGGATTTGTTGTTAGATTCAACTAGGAAATTGTCGTAGGATTCCTTTTTAGCAGTAATAATTGCCGATGAGTATTGTTTTTTAAAGTTTTTAAAAGCAAGAAGATCTTTGGGATCTTTAGATGCTATGCTAATCGTATGAAGAATTTCTAGGGTGTTTCTCATGTCTCTTAATTTGTCATTAAAAAAGTTTACCGGTCTTGTAACCTTATTGTTTACCCTTTTAAGAGGGAAATGTTTTTGTACAAGTGTACTATATGTGTCGTTTATAAAATTAGCTAATGAATCAATGCTATTGAAATTATTGTAAATATCCTGCCAATTTATACAACTAAGGAAGGTTTGTAAGGACTTAAGACCCTTGACAGTAATAGGTCTACCTAAAGTGTACTGGGAACTTTTATTGTGATAGTTATTTATAGATATGAATTGACCCTTGTGATCAGCAATACAAGGATCAAATGTGCCGAAAGTACAATCAGCATTCTCTACATTTGTAAATATATTGTCTATGCAAGTAGCTGTGCTAAGAGTGACTCTAGTTGGAGTTGTTATTTTAGGTTCTAGTCCGAACGAGTCCAACAGATTTATCCAATATTCTGAAATGTAGGAGTTTTCATTTATATCGATGTTAAAATCCCCTACTAAAATAAGATTAGAGAACCTATCAGTCATGGATACAAAAACTTCTTCCGCTTTACTAAAATATAACTCTACCTCTCTGGATGCAGACGATCTATACGTAGTTATAAGAGTAGTTTTAATTTCCTCAATTACAATGGCACAAAATTCTGCATGCTGTTCAAGACAAAACTGGTTTAAGACCAGAGCCTTGCACCTTACGGTATTGCGAGCAAATATTGCAACACCACCATGTATCATAACATTTCTGCAAAAATATGAAATAAGAGAGTAATTACCAAGATTAATTGAGTTAATTTCATCTTCTTTAAGCCAGTGTTCACTGATACATAAAATGTCACACTGATTCTTTTCAAGATAAAGTTGAATATGTTCAACTTTATTTGATAAACATTGTACATTCAGATGAAAAATTCTGAGACCACTTCTCTGATTTTTCTTTGTTTTTATTTTGTCTGGGTAAGTGTTTGTTAATTTATTGCGTACTGTTGTTGATTTATCCTCACACTTGATGTTCGTATATTGGCTTTCTACTCTAAAAAAGAAGACGTCGTTTGATCCGTTGTTTGTTTATTCATCTGGTCTTTATCACTCCCTAGCAGAACGTTGCGAGTTTTATGTTTTAAGTAGTATTTTCCAAAATCAAAACGTCTGTAAGCTACTCCAAGAGGCCAAAAATCTGGATTGTACAATTGTATAAAGTAAATTAATCGGAAATTGACTAATATATTAAAAACTGTTACATACGGAGAAGTAAATGTACAAAACTAGCACCAAATACACCACTAATTGTTAAAATATGCATAAAACTAGCACACAAAAAAATAAATGCATTAAAACTTAAAATAGGCAAAATGGCACAAAAACAAATTGACCCTGTGAATCCTCTTATTAAAATTCATGCATATATGTGATCAAAATACATCTGCCATCAAAAATTACTTATGACATAATAGCTATAAATCCGCGCTCTAGTGATTAAATAAGTTTGCCACTTCAACTTGACTTCTGCAGTTATCTCCGTACCCGATCATCATTAAAATCTCAATTCGGTGAGTATCAATTAAATATTCCATTGTTATGTTGACAAGGAAAGAGTGTTTGACAAAGATTTCACTTTTTCAGTATAAACTGTCAACACATCAACAACTGACAGAATAGAGAACAATCCACATTATTTACCGATTTAAAACAATCCACATTATTTGCCGATTTTGTCTAATTATTGGCGTTTTTTAGGCAATTTTTAGGTATTTATGATAAAATTCATGGGCGTAGCAGGTTTTGTTTAATATACAAATAGGTTTAATAATTGGTTAGTTTAGATTTTTGATAAATCCATATTTAGGTAATTTAAAAAAGTACCAATATTTCAAGTGTAATGAATTATTAATTTTAAAATTTTACCCTGTACAATCCATAATCGACCATACATTATTCAGTTTGTTTGAATCGGTCCATTAAGAGGATTTCAAAAATATGCAAATATACAGGGTGTTTCATTATAAAAAACAACACCGACTATGGCATACTTGCGTGAATCACCTTGTACATTTACATTTATGTTTACATAACGCACAACTCAATTCAAAAGTTGACGTATCTTGGCATTTTTTTAAATTTCCTAAAATCATGACATAAAGAATTTTATTCCATAAGTGGTTCCCACACTGTATAAATAAATGTCAGATAAAGTCTGAAGGATATTACGTTTGCGAATAATGAATTGAGAAAATGTCATCCGATGAAGAATTGATGGATTGTGTCCCTCCAGAAATAGGTATTGTAATATTTTTCTACTCCTATACTTTAAGTTGTTAATTAAATGCCAATTTTCAGTTTCATAATTATACTCATTATAACACTGGTTTTCATCATAAAACTGAAAAATTGACTAATAGAAATCTAGATTTTCAAATACCCAATTAGGCAGACCCAATATTTTGTGTAGAATGTTTGACAGTTTGACAGTGTTTTATGACAGTTGAAATCTTTTGCGTTAGTTTTTGAAAGAAATGTCGAGCACCTGACCGAAAATACTTAATGACCTCGGCAAATATATATTTGAACTCATTATTTTTGTTTCTAAAAAATTATTTAATATTGTATAACAGTAACATACTTATACGCTTCATGCTATCAGTTCAACCGTGGGCCCAGTGGCGCTGCCTGAGGTTTTTTTCGATCTGTACATTCCGGGTTGGAGTCTCCCGGATAGTACATTTTTCTATATATTTTTTTTTAATCAAATTTCTTCGTAGAAAAAATAATGTATGCAACTCTCATGCGATGGTTATTAGTACATTCGCATTAACCATACTAAACTCGCCTTTGGCTCGTTTCGTATCCCGGTTAATGCTTGTGTATTAATAACCATCATTACATGATCGTTGCATAATATACTATTAACTACTACCAATATGTAATATTAAACATTACGATACTGATATGAGCTTCTTAATGAGATACTCAACCGCGGTAGAGTAAAATTAATTGGAATGAAGGGACTTTTTTTGAACTGCACCAGTCTTCGAATCGCTTATATTCTTTTTCGTATCAATTGCAGGATTTAACGGGCACTAGGGTTTGTATTGCGTTATTTGCTGCAAGTTCTATATCAAAATCAACACTTTCATAGTCGGAACTCATGTCGATACAATTATACCAAACTGAAGTGAACGCGTCAAAATTGACAGTTCGCAAAATAAATGAACAATGAGCGCAACGCTTGCTTGTTACATGATTCTAATATCATTAATTTCAGAAATATTGACTAGTTTTAAGTGAATGATTAACATTATTGGTAGTAGGTAAAATAATGTACTATACAGGGTGGGGCACTATGAACGAACTATTCTCTGGCGTCTTAACGACAAATAAAATTAGAAAAAATAAGACGTGGAATTGAGTAGATTACTTAGGACTGTAATTTAAAAATATTTTGGAATATACAGGGTGCTCCAAAAAAGCGTGCCGTATCAAAGTTAGGTTCCTTTAAATGGAACACCCTGTATTTGATCACATTTTTGAATTGTACCATTAAAAATAATGTAAGTTTATTAACATTTCCCTATACCTATCTAGTTCAGTTTTCAGGATAAATCGATTTTACATAATTTGTAGACCCTCCGAAAAAATACAATAACTTTAAAATAAAAACGAATAACCACATTTGCTTTACACCATCTCACTAGGAGCTTTCAACATTCTGTTTCCAATATTTACTGATATGCTATCATATACAGGGTGTTTTTAATATGACAGTATAACACTAACCATTTAATACATAAATTTCTGGCTTGATTTAAATGGAACACCCTGTATCTGTTAGGTCTGTTAAACGTGGGAATTTATTACCTTCCAGTTGGTATTAGGGTTGCCTATGTCTAACTCTGATAGTTCTCGAGCTATTTTAAATTTGTTTTTTAATATTCAAGTATTTGCTGACATCTAGTTACCTATGACATGATACTCCGATGGAAAGTTTTCGAAAATTTAAAATTTGTCATTTTGACAGTTAGTGCTTTGTTGTATGATTTATTATTGATAAATTAAAGGTCTCTTAAATCAGAATTTTATTAAGGGTACCTACTCAATCATTAACTTTGCAATAAGATTAGTAAAAAAACTTAACGCTAACTGAAAGAAAATTTCGTAAAAAAAACTACCCGAACTTTTAGATGACGTTCCACTAGCTACAGGACAAAAAATGTATCTGCAGTTATATGGTGCGTCTGTTGATTACAGTGTAATTATCAGGCGTTACCTAAACAATATTTTTCCACAAAAATGGATTGGGCGAGGGGGTCCTTATCTTTGGCCGGCATGTTTGACGCCATTATACTATTTTTTTGGGGTTACATGAAAAGTATTGTCTACAATACAAAGCCAACCACTCCTAAGAACATGAAGGATAGGATAAGGATAGCTTTTCAAACAGTAACACCAGATATGTTAAAGAAAGTGAACAATAACTTTTTTTAAAAAAGGGTTCAAATTTGTATCCAACAAGATGGGCGTCACTTTGAACACCTTCTTTGATTTTTTGTACCTAGTTATTTTTTTATAATTTTAAAGCTTATTGTAAATGTATGCCCAACAATAGTGTACTCACCCTTAATAAAATTCTGATTTAAGAGACTATTAATTTATCAATAATAAATCATACCACAAAGCACTAACTGTCAAAATAACAAATTTTAAATTTTTAAAAACTTTCCATCGGAGTATCATGTCATAGGTAACTAGATGTCAGCAAATAATTGAATATTAAAAAACAAATTTAAAATTTCTCGATAACTATCAGAGCTAGATATAGGCAACCCTTATACCAACTGGAAGGTAATAAGTTCCCACGTTTAACAGACCCAACAGATACAGGGTGTTCCATTTAAATGAAGCCAGAAATTTATGTATTAAATGGTTAGTATTATACTGTCGTATTAAAAACACCCTGTATATGATAGCATACCAGTAAATATTGGAAACAGAATGTTAAAAGGTTCTAGTGAGATAGTGTGAAGCAAATGTGGTTATTCGTTTCTATTTTGAAGTTATTGTATTTTTTCGGAGGGTCTACAAATTATGTAAAATAGATTTATCCTGAAAACTGAACTAGATAGGTATAGGGAAATGTTAATGAACCTACATTATTTTTAATAGTACAATTCAGAAACGTGATAAAATACAGGGTGTTCCATTTAAAGAAACCTAACTTTGATACGGCACGCTTTTTTGGAGCACCCTGTATATTCCAAAATATTTTCAAATTATGGTCCCAAGTAATCTACTTAATTCCACGTCTTATTTTTTCTAATTTTATTTGCCATCAAGACGCCAGAGAATAGTTCGTTCATAGTGCCCCACCCTGTATATTCGTATCGTAAATTCATATTACGATATTCAATGGGTTATCAAATTTCCCATCCCATTTCAGAATATGAATCTTCTCGACACTTATATCGTAAATATCTCTTATCAATGTGTTATATTTTAACAATAAAAAATATTCAATAAAATAGATTAGGTAACGATCATTTTAGAGGGAGGAAAGTGAAGGTGTGTAATATGACACTTTCCAACCTTCAATGACTTTGGTGATGGAAGCTTTACAAATATGGTTGTGAATAAAGTAAACTTCGCCACTAATTAATAATACTTGCTTCCATAGTAACAAATAAACATCTCCAATTTTAGGAAACTGCGAGGGACGCTCGTAGGGACGTTTCGTAGGGACGTCTCACCAACTTCAAATTTGAATTCAAATAATCACATAACCTATTTACAATTAGAAAACATATTGTGTGAAACACGTTGGAAAACACGATTTTTCGTAATTCGCGTAATTTTATGCAACGCGCTTCGTTGATTGCGCGGAAATCCGCTGGTTACGAAAATTTTGAGCTTTTCTTCCCAACTGGTTGCACAAATAACTATTCAAATGTCAGTATACTGCCCAAAAACTCAACATTTTCCTAACAAAAGAAAGTGATACTTTCCCGCACGCGACCGCAGTTGACCCGAACGATGCGAAGCGGAGTTCGGGCAAGCGGTCAAGGACGGGAAAGACACTTTACCAATGAGTTGGGACCATTATTTTTTCTACGACTAAAATGCGTGCGGAAAAGTGGACTTTTCCGCACGCTAGTAGTAATTATCATTAATTATTATTAATGTCCTAATATAAAATCTTATTCAGCTGTGGGAAATAATAGATGGTGCATGTAACGAAATTCAAAATAATACCAGAATTTTTAAGGATCTAGATATCCTTAAAGAAACGATTGAATGTATATGTTGGAACATGTGCTGTTCATGTACAACATAAGTTTGTCCAGAAACGGACAAACAAAAATTCTATCAAATTTACCCTCTGCCCCTCCCATGCTGCATCCATGTGTTGGGTTTGTTACAACTTCTTATAGCAGGACTATACAATGTACCAATTTTGGTAATTTTGAAGTTGGTAGGTAGAAGTTTTTGAGATATAATAAAAAAAAACTCACTCTACAACTCTATCTTCAAAGGGCTTTTGGATAAAGTTAATTAGGTTGGATGGATATGAATTCAATTGCGTTTGACAGTAGAGTATCTGGACACCCGGTATACGAAGGTAAATCGTCACATTTTTCTTGAATCTAACTTTTCTCACCTCCTTTCAGGTGAATAACGACAAACGCAGTATTTTTATGGTCCTATGAACTACTATAAAGTAAGTAGTAACGGGATAAGATCTATATAGATCCATGAAACATGTTACCTTATACACCAAAATTTACACACGAAGTGCCTTTTTATTTCCGTTGACTATATCGAAGCGTATTATGAATATAGAAAGGAAATTTGAACGTGAAACGTCTTTTTGAAAAGCAAGATTCATGCACTACATTTCTTACATAATATTGAACAAAAAGTTATATATAATTATCAAATGAAATCAATAAATAACAAATTCCACATTAGAAATATAACATATTATTTAATTTTCAAACCACGTGTCTACAGATTTTTGAAGAGCAATGGGAGAATTACAACAATGTAATGAAAATCGAGCGCAATTTTTGGAAAGTTGACAACATTCAAGATGACATTGAACCCTTTATGATTTCGATGAACGATAACTCTGAAAATGAACGATATGATAAAAATAGAGAATTCATCAGTTAGGATCAGTTCAGAAAGGGGGTGCTGAACCGATATCCGGTTTTTCGTATTTTATATTAGATAGGTTAGGGAAGGTCTTTGCAAAAATTGATTTAAGAATTTTTCAAACCGAATATATCAGGAGAAAACTGAAAATTATGGATTTCTAAATGTTTGCATTTTTCACTACGGATACGTCACAAAACTGAAGATGAAGTTAGCTACTTCCTGATTATATGTTTTAAGAACTAAGCAAGTTACAAAAATGCCATTAGAATTTGGAGTTTGAATAACTGTCAAAGTCTATAATGTATATGAGTGACTATTTCACTAGAGTAAATTGATAACTGACAAAATTTGAAGGTTTTGAACTGGCAATTTTTTGTCTTGTCGCGGCAATTCTTTGACGTTTAATATATCAAATCTATGTGTATAAAATTCTATCACTCTGTGATAAAATTCAATATAAAATCTTTGTTAGTGGTTTTTAAGGAAACTAAGTTGTTTATTTATTTTGTCCACGACCACCTAATAATAAGTCAATATTTCACCTCCTAACTAAAGGTATATGGTACCCATATATCAACTGTCGTGAATTATGGTTCATAATACACTGTAGTGTATTATGGCTCATAATTCACAACTAGAGATGGGGGTACAATATGAAATAAACTATTAAATCTGTGTATTTTGCTCAGGAAATTTGTTTCTGACATATTATATCGTATCTATAAAATATTGTAATTTTTAGTATTGATACTTTTCATAACGTTTTTTTCTAATACTAAGTATTTTAAAACAATATATTTATAACGGTACGTTGTATTGATACTTTCTACAGTATCGCCCATCTCTATATATGTCAAATTATTTGAAGTAGATGCCACAACATTTTGAGGTTAGTAATATGCCAAATCGCTACTGACTTTTATTTATTAATAAATAAATTAAGTGTCGTGGACAAAGTATAGTATTCTACTCGCAATGTATGGCCATAATTCACTTGGGTGACTTGCGCCCCTCGCCTGCGGCTCGTGACGCAAACGTCACCCATCGTGAATTATGGCTATCATAAATTGCTCGTTTAATAATATACTATATTCAACTGTCTAAAAATTATTATAACTGTTTCAAAAATTTAAATAAGTATTATTAACATGAATAATACAAGATTTGGAAATAATTTAATAAATGAAATAGAGAGTACAATCAAGCAAAGTATACCGCGAAATACAATGAAGACAAAAAAGTATGCGTGGGAACAGTTTAGAATGTTTCTGGACGCACGTAATTATACGTTAGAAAAGAAGTATGAACAAGTTATAGCAAAAATTCTTGAAGATTATGGTTTTATCATGAAAAAAAGAGATGGAACTGATTATACTGAAGCTAGTGTGAGAACACTTTGGAATACGACAGCTCAGCTAGCTATTCTGAAGATAATCCTGATGGGTTACAAAAAAAGTTTTTTCATCTATGTTCGTTCGAATTGGCATGGCGTGGATATGAAGCTGCTAATTGTGATATTAATTACTTTAAAAAAGAATATGATAATAAAGGTAATTTTACAGGCAGGGTAGAATATAATCCAATCTTTTCCAAAACGACACAAGGAGGATCAAAAGCTTTATCTGGCAGTAAGTGGCTGGTTAGAAATAATGCTAACAACAATTTGTGTCCCGTTCGTTTATTTTTACTTCTACACACTAGTGCGAAAAGTAGTTTTCTGAAGTTTTTGGGGAGTACATTGTCATTTTAATATTTAAAATATATATTTGTATGGTTGCAGTTTACCGAATGACTGAAAAAATAATTAGAATTCTGCTATAATTTTAAACAAGAAAAAACGTATTTTTCAATAATTTATTGATGGCTCTGGTATAAGCCTCACAAATGAATGTCAAATAATAATTATTAATTTGTTGATATGTATTTATTCATAAATGTTCCTTTTTGTTAACTTCTGGGTTTTTTTCCGCAAGCTAATGAAAAAAATAGTGTACGTAACACGTGTGGAGAGTCATACTTTTCTGACGCTGAAGCGTCGCTTGCCATCTGCAATAGCGTACAAAAAAGTATCACTTTCCGCACGTGTTAGGTACACTACTATATACGATTTTCTGCTGGTATTCATTTCTGCCAACGTTCCAATAAATGTGATTTTGATGGAAAAGTGCGTCATATCCACAGCAAAATCGGAAATTTTAGGACTTTCTAACCAAGAGCAAACTTCGGCAACGTAATAAGAACATAGGAGTATCCACTCATTCTAAGAAATCGCGTTGAATGTTTAGCACCGTCGATCACACAGAATTACTTTGTTAATCCATTCGGTCAAACAGAAAAATAAAAAGTTATCCAACGTCGATCCCACAGATTTACTTTGCTTATCTATTTTGTAAAACAGAGAAAGAAAAAGTTGTTTTTATTTTATTATATCACTTTGCCGTAGAATTTATGGTCCGACCATTTCGAATATTATGAATAAATAGATTAATAATACTTATTCATTCATTTATTTATTTATTTACGGGTGAACCCATTTTACAAAAAGTGATTACAAATCTTAAAAATACAAAACATTTATCATATGAGGTTATACATATAAAGTACAGAACATACAAAAGATACAATTCACTTTAAATATAAATACAGAAAACACGTAACTAAAAAGAACCAAATATCATTAATACAATTTAGTCAAAAAATATTGTTGTATTCTGTGTAAAAGTTTAATTTTTAAAATTGCAAGGCGCTTTCGGCTATTAAGTCATCTTTAGTGCGATACCTGCAAGTAAGTAATAAAAGTTGGAAATATGTAAAATAAGAAATAAGTGAAGAATTACTTACTCGTCAGGTATGTGATACAAGAAACCTAATTAAAGGTCGACAACACATTAACGTCACAAAATAAAATTTCTCAAAATTACATTAATTTAAAATAATCATCTGATTGGGGTAAACTGTCTTTAAATTTTGAACATTTTTAGTTTAAATTTTTATTATCTTCAACTACTACACGAACACGTGTTAGTAGAACGGAAATTAAAGTAACACTACTTTAATTTGAAATCAACAAATGACAAATGACAATCTAAGTGAGTACAGAACTCAAGTTATCCAACATGAGTATAAAAATAACATTGTAATAATTTTGTGTAAATGTAAATATTAAAGAACCCATTTAAATTTGCAAAAATTGTTGTAAATAAAGTAATTCGGTAATGTCCCAGAACAAATATGTAAATTTCCTAAATAAAATTGTAAATAAATAAATTTTATATTTAGGTCTAATGAGAGCCCATCAAATCATAAGATGCTGAAAAAGATTAAGGGTCTAATGAGAACCCATTACTAAATCTAATTCAGAATAGAAAATTCACACATATAGGTCAAGAGAGATTCCAAAAGCACATAAATTAATTAAGGAATTATAAAATATTTGTGTAAATCAATGAAAGTAATCATCTGAGAATAATTCCAAATAACAAATTTCAATGAATAAACATTGCAGTCTGGTAGTCTCTAATAACAAAAAACAAGTCATCTAAACAGAGAAAACCTATTTGATTAAAGTCTAATGAGAACTCTATTCAAATCTAATTCCAAAAACAAATAAAATTATGGGTCTAATGAGAACCCGTTACCAAATCTAATTTAAAATAGATAACCAATCAATAGTCAGAAGAAACTCCAAACACAATAACCATTCAAATAATGAAGCATGTAAAAACAAATTCCAGAAATTATTAACAACATAAAACAACATAAAATCCTTGCCTCAATTGAAGTCCATGAAAATGTCTTCTAATATTGGTGATATAACACTTACCGTTGGCATTTTTTTTGTCAATGAATTTGTTGTTCATAGATTTTATTTATCAATTATGGAAATATTTCACATAGTGAGAATATTGACAATTAAGGTGTTGACAAGTTTCAAATTAGTAACATTTTCAAGTATTCAATCCTGCTACGATTTTGAACCAAATCAGTCTTTCTTTTCCTAAAGTTAGGGCAGCCAGTTATTTGCACATAGGAAAGTCTTGGATGTCCATCTTTCAGCAAGTGATTCTTTCTCTACGCTTTTCCTTCCATTCTCAATTCATTCATAACCCTCCAATCCCTAATACATTGCAATGTTTACTTGCGTCAGTGACGGGTAGGTATTTGAGATGTTTGAACTTAATTTCTTAGAAACATGCCGAACAATCGTGAATATGTTTGTCGAACTGTTACACATATCCTTAAAATGTTTTCGTTGATAATCGACCACCAAACGATATTGACAGTGTTAAAGTGAATGGAAAACTCTTCTTTATACAAAAATTTTGGATTCAGCTTGAAAAATATATTTTCTTACAGTGTACCAGAACCACTCTCGTACAATATATACATTCTTCGTAAAATTCAGATTGAAAGATCCGAGTAGCTCTGTCTTAACCATAAACTCATTTTGTATTGCTAAAATATGATAATAGGTGAATTCAAGTCAACACTTCTCTTCAACTCAGGTACGAGTTTAATTTGATATCTTCCGAGTAATTCAACTGTGGCAGAGTGCCTTGTTCCAACTAAATTACGGAATTTTCTCAAATGAGTTTCCTTAAAAATATTCGTGCAGAATGCGTTTTTTTGCAGAATCTCATGCAAAACCCTGTTGTATAATGGTGATAGCTTGGTAGAGATGAGGCAGTCATACTGTGCGTCCACGAAGTAACACAAACATTTTTTTATTGTTTAATATGTTATAGTCAATATGAATTAATAAACTTTGAACATCCACATTGGATACAATGAATAGGTAATGAAAAATGATGTGAAATGAGTAGAAAATTATAAAAAATTGGTGTTTTTATATCAATTTCACCGAACAGAATGAAAATTATGATTTAGATGAATGTATTATCCTATAATAGGACCTACCCGTATTAAGGGTAATATAAAATGAATATTGAAAATCATCTGCTCCCATTGTTTACCAATATACAAGGCAAACTGTGAATTTTTTACTAAAATTTCTTTTGGCCATAGCTTTTGGATGGTAATGCCAGTGACAGCTTTTTCTATATTTTTCAGGAAAACACTAAAACCGTTTAAACCTAAATTGATTATTAACTATAACTGATATAACACACATATAACACATTCCTAATGAAGTAAATTATTCCAAGTATTTATTAAGTTCTATCAGTGGGCAGTGTGAATAAAATTGTAGTATGAACTTAAACTACTTTTTTTGTAGCAAGAGCTAACATTTTTGTGAATTATAATAAGTCTTAGCTCAAACTTATATATAAGTTTATTCTGTTTGCTTTAAGTATGTTCTGTTTTTTTGTAGTAAGTAAATGCTTATTCAGATAAGAATAAAATACAGCATTTACTACAATTTCCAAGTAATAACTTTGTAACTTTCAAGCCAGCTAATGTTCAGCTTACAAATTAGTTTTTTGTAGTACTTCAATCGAACACGTTGAAAAATTCAAAGATTCAATTCACACACTGAACATTTAATTATATAAATTGTTATAATTATAAATTCAAAATTATATTGAGAAACTGTTGAAACAAATGAAAACATACTGGGTGTGTAACTTGAAAAATATAAGTATCGTGTTACATAACCTAAGTGGAACCTTTGCTTTTGGGACCTTGGCGTATGGGACCTTGGGTTTCCGGCAGACTTTGACGTAGCTTGTTTAATAAAAGCTGTTCTCGCTCTACTGCATAAGTGTAAGTTTTAATTGCTCAAAAAGAACCATTATTTATAGATATCGTTGTAGATCTGCTGTGCATAATTTTGCAGTCTATTTTGTTTCTTTCCCGTCCCAACTGAATAACCTGAAGAATCTGCTGACAAAACTAGAAAAGGGCCGCTTTTTGCAAAGCGATAAGAAAACCAGGATATTTTAACTGTTGTTAGTTTTAACTTAAATTTTTTAGTACACACTTTTAAGTATAAGCAAAATATTATTAACAATTTTTTCAGATCCTCGATCCTCGATCAGCTAAGCCACGTTAACTAGTATGTCCAGTTAGTTAGTCTTACAAAGCATATTTATATTCCATGTTTCAAAGCATACAGATATCTAGTCTCCATGTTCCAAAAGTTGGATACAAAAACTGAACTACACTTTCTGTCATTTTCAAACACTATGTTGAAAGTGACAATTTTCCAAAAGCTGTAATAGTAGTGTACCTAACACGCAATTGCTGACCGAACTCCAATGACGCGCCGTTGGGTCATATCACTTTTCGACTAGTTAGGTAAACTACTACCGATATTGTGGAATAATGAAGAATTTTGAATACCCCTACACCTGCTTTATTGAATACTAAGAAAATTATTCCAAATTATGGAGATACTACAGATAGAGACAACCAGCCATACACCACTGTGTAAGTGGGAATGTCTGTCTGAACTCTGTTGAGAGATAAGCATGCAGATCATGAGAGAAAGGCTGAAGCTGTTTTTTTGTCCAAATCTGTAGTATTTATATGCTTTAGGTTTTCATTTGATGAGCCTCGTGTTGAGGTTTTCTTGCTAATCTGAAGATAGGAGTCAATTGGGATTAAATGGTAACATTGTTAGATTTGCTGCTTGTATCTCAGCATTTTTTTAAATAGTGTTGTGAACTCAATCTCCTTCGCAACATCGATGAGAAGATTCGAAAAACATTCAGGAAATTTCTTCCAGGTTTTCTTGCTTCCTTTCTATATCATAACGGGAGAAATACAATTTTTATTTTGCTACATCCATCAGAAAATAAGTTTCCCTTTTTAACACTGTTGTTGTCACAGATTTTTAAAGTTACATTTCAAAATGGAACAGTTTATTTTCATTACCGATAGATATGATTTGTACTCTGTGGTAGATAGCGTTGCCGGCATTTTATGCTGGAAAATTTAGAATGACTATTTCAATAGAGTTTTACAGTGGCATAATATCATAGGCACCGGCATCTTTTCTACTGACAAAAAAGTTACCTGTAATTTCCTTGACTATTTCACTAGAGTAAATTGATAACTGACAAACTGACAAAATTTGAAGGTTTTGAACTGGCAATATCACTTTTTTAGTTTTTCTTTCGTGAAATAGTCATGGCGAATACCACTCAATTAAAAATAAAAGATAAAATCTTTCTCTTGTCGTATTCAAGTTTGTTGCTTTCAGGTAATTTTGCTCATGACATTTAATCCAAAACCACTCGCCTGACGGCTCGTGGTTTTGTTGAAAACGTCATTTGCAAAATTGCCAAGCAACAAACTTTCATGATAATCGAAAAATTTTGCCGACAAAATTTTCACTCTCGTGGTATTATATATGATAAATTAACTCCAATGTTAAAATGTCATATAACTGGAAATGTTATTGTCACTTTGACATCGATAAAAAAGGTGCATCCTTTATTATCGCGATAAAAACTCCTCTTCCTCAATATCTAGTAAGCGGACGTCACTTTTACACAATGACAATGAGTCGCAAGTTAATAAAGATAATTATTTTTGTTGTTCATCCATATATTCTGTCGTTAATTTATCTTGCCAAAAAACAGTCGAGCTTTTCTTTTATCGGATAAATTTCACTTTAACTCAAAGTTTTGCCTATCACTAAATGTGCTCGAAAAACTGACATTAGATAAAATCGCTCCACATTCGGTGTCGCGATTTTATCATGTCAATTTTTTTCGTAAAATTAGTGATTGGCAAAACTGTTTCGTTGCAAAGAGAAATTTATCCGATAAAAAAAAGCTCTTGTGTTTTTACTGTTGACAAAACTCAAATATACGACAAAATTCCAATTTTTTCAAGGTCGCTGATCACAGCAAATTTTGTTTGATTCTGAGAAAGATTCGAAACACAATCCATTGCAGAAAGTAGATGCAGACGATATTTGACTGTCAATTGTGGACACGTCTGCAAGAGAGGTCGCTATTTAGTACTTACAGAACTTCGTTAACATCGTTAACATCGCTGAACATTATTGTCCGTCCACGTTTTTTTGTTGTTCTGGAAAACTTTCCTCGAAAGCGGTTTTGTTTATATCTGGTCATGCATCTGCCTGAAATTATTGTTAGCGGTAAGAAACGCACGACTGCATTTGGGGACGGTTAGTGCATATGATTATACAGGAGTGGACGTGTTGTGTCCTAAGACGTGGGAAGTAATATTTTTTGAAAAAGGAATGCACCAGTAAAACAAGAGAACCATGTGTTCAAGCAAATCCCTCCACTCAAAGAAACATTATAAAAGAAAAAGCTACTTTCTAAGATGCAGACAGTGTTCGGCGTATGGAAAAAGAGAGCAAACCTATTGGAGATGTAAAGGTTGTGATTCAAAACCGCCCATCTGTGTAGGAAAACGCTTCGAATAATTCCATTCCATTTAGATTTGTTTTGGTTTTTCCAGATGAAAAAATTAGTTTAATTCTGTTTTTCACTTACTTAGTTTATTTTGTTTTTTACTATTTCAGTTTATTTCGGAGATATGTTTATTGATTTGATGAAGGTTTATTTCTAATTAGGCAGCGTCCTTCAGTGAAAATATTCCGCCTGTTATACATACAGCCAATTGTTTTGTTTCTACACATCAAAAATTCTGGTTCTGCAATTGCAAAAAAAGAAAAAGACTATTTTTTTTTTTAATTTGGCTAAAAGATATGATATAGGTACATGAAAAATAAACCATACACTGTGTCTTCCTGAGATCCCTAATTTGTCTGTCTGTGTCCGCGAATGTGTTAACATTACAATATTTTCTAATTGTACCAGGTAAAATGTTTTCATTCAAAAATGGATAAACCGTTACTTTTTGAAATAAATTTATAATAAGAAATATGCTTAGGTATTCCAGGAATCTTATATCAGATTTCAAATCCGAGGTATGTACCTTTATCAGTCTCGCACCACTGACACTATAGATCATAAATTGATTATTGAATCATCAACCACAATATCGAAACTGGTTCCTCTGCCATATGAACTCTGTCTATTTTTTCACATGTTCACATCGAGTTTTTCGTTGAACTTCCGAAAATGAAGTATTTCGTCCATTTCGTGAGTTTTGAACTGTTTGTTTAACCTAATAAGGTTGTATAAGTCGGCTTATGGTCAATTATGAATTATACAGGGTGAAATTTTTATATTTACAGTTATTAAACACATACATAAAATACCCGATGTATTTGATTTTAATACATGGAAATAAATGCTCAAAATGTTCTCCACCTAGTTGTTGGCAATAGCACAGTCTCCTAGAAAACTCCTCCTTAACTTTGTTTAAAGTTTGAGGTGAAATATTCCGTATTTCTATAGTTATCCTGTCTTTGAGGTCTACAATGCTAGTTGGTTGTGTTGCATATACTTTGTTCTTGAGTTTACCCCACAGAAAAAAATCTAACGGCGTAAGGTCTGGCGATCTAGCTGGCCACCCAATAGTACCTCATTGTCCAATCCATTTATTGGGGAAGATTTCATCTAAATAAGTTCTTACCATTGAAGAATAATGGGGTGTTGCCCAGTCTTGCTGAAACCAAACATTTTCATTCAGTAAGCTAGGATCTATTGCGTTGTAATATAAGCTTGCCAACGCAGGAATAACTTCATTCCTAAGCATATTTAAATATTTTTCTGCTGTCAAATTTCCGTCTATAAATATAGGACCAATAATACGGTCGCCTACGATACCGGCCCAAACGTTCACCTTTTGAGGGTAGGTACTGGGTATGTGTCTAACGCATCCAATTAGGATTCTCTGCTGACCAATATCTACAGTTTTGTCGGTTTACCTCTCCATTCAATGTGAATGTTTCTTCGTCATAAAAAAGAATGGTACCAAGAGCTATCTCATTTCTGTTCAGCTAATTCATCAATCTTTCGCAGAAATCCATTCTACGATCTGGATAGTCTTCTGTTAACTCCTGCACAAAAGTTAATTTGTAATGATGAAGTTTTTCTTAATGAAGACATCTTAGAGAAGTTGTATGACTAACATTATTTTCACGGGCAATTTGACGTGTACTTGAAGTTGGATTCTCTTCGACACTTAACAAAATATCCACTTTCACATCATCTTCAACGAAGTGTGGTTTTATTTCCAATGGTTTGTCATGTTTAAGTTCTCTGAATTGTGCATGAATTTTAGACACAGTACTTTGTGAAATATTAGGCAACTCGGGATACCTCTGATTGAAGAAGTTTACCACTTCAACTTGACTTCTGCAGTTATCCCCGTACCCCATCATCATTAAAATCTCAGTTGAATATTTCATTGTTATGTCCACAAGGAAAGAGTGTTTAACAAAGATTTTACTTTTTCAGTATAAACTGTCAACACATCAACAACTGACAGAATAGAAAACAATCCACATTATTTACCGATTTAAAACATCCCACATACCGATTTTGTCTAATTATTGGCGTTTTTAGGCAATTTTCAGGTATTTATGATAAAATTTATGGGCGTAGCAGGTTTTGTTTAATATACAAATACGTCTAATAATTGGTTATTTCAGATTTTTGATAAATCCATATTTAGCTAATTTAAAAAAGTATCAATATTTCAAGTGTAATAAATTATTAATTTTGAAATTTCACCCTGTGTTATTTATAATTGACCATACATTATTTAGTTTGTTGAAATCGGTTCATTAAGAGGATTTCAAAAAATATGCAAATATACAGGGTGTTTCATTAAAAAAAAAACAACACCGACATTGGCATACTTGCGTGAATCACCCTGTACATTTACATTTATGTTTACATAACGCACAACTCAATTCAAAAGTTGACGTGTCTCGGCATTTCTTATAATTTTCTAAAATAATGACATAAAAAATTTCATTCCATAATTGGTTTCCACACTGAATATAATTTGGCGATTTTCGTTTATATCACGTTTCGTCTGGTGTAAAAAATTTAGTCTCAGGTGTTGGATTCCAGATTTTTGCATCAATAAACTTCTATTGGTTCTGGTTTTTCTCCAACGAAATCGAATATTTTTCATATTTTCTGTATGGTTATACTATAGTCCAGTTCGAATAAAAACAAGGACCACAAAAGGTACAGCATTAGAGCAGTGGTTTAGATTAGCGCCATACATAGTTTCAATTGATAAAGTTGAAATGAAAATTCATTAAGAGATAGAAACTCGAAGGACCACTCACGAAAACGTGAGAAAAGGAAAGGTTGAATATAAATGATACAAATTATGGTACAATTAGAATCTAGCAAGTGTAAATATTTATTAATAACCAGTATGTAAAAATGTGAACAAATGTGCAGCGTATTAATAACACAGAATATCTGGCAACCGCACTCCAGCACTCGCGAAACGAGGTACTTTTATGTCTATTCGAAAAGTCTTGATATTACATAAGACAAAAGTTTATACAAAGTACAAATAATATGAGTTAAAGGGATTACTATTCTTCAAGAAATATAATAATACCATTTATGCTAATGCTTTTTGCGTATGGCAACACCGCTACGAATGGAGTCGGCAGAAAGTGATCAAATTGGTGTAAACAATAGTTTTGGCTTACCAGACAGATTTTGCACTTCACTTAATTACATATAGGTACACTACATACGTTATAAAATTAAGAATATAGATTATTATAACTAAAACATCTTTTAAATAGGTAATACTGGGCTGATGCACTAACACAACATTGCTCAAGTAGGGTTATTTTTCAAGAGAGCGATGAGAGGCACACATGGTAACATTATATCGTTAAAACCGAGGAAGCAATCGGAAAGTCGAGGGCAGTCGAACTGATTTCCACAAAGGGAGTATACGGGGTGACCACAAACTGTTAAACTAGTTTTTAACAGTTTCCCGTAGGCTTTTTTGGGAACCCATATGATTGTATTTCTCTGTAAAAGAATTGTAATTGGGTTACTTTAGTTCTTTTTTAGTCTTAGCAGACATGCTGGGATGATAAAAATAAAATTATTTTAATTAGTTATTCTTCCCAGCAATTGAAAAGCGCTTTATTTCAACAAGTGAATTCATATCTATGTAGGAATATTTTCGAAACTTTATCCTAAAATTATCACGACCTAATAATTAACTGGAGTCAGGATCACTTTTTAATAGTGATCTTAGTAGTTTTAGAAAATATAAAAGATTTTTTCTCATGTCTTCACATTGAGACACCACCTAATATTTGTATCAACCAGTAATTTCATATTTGTTCAGCTAGTAAAGTGCGAGAAAGGATATTTTCCCATATCTAGGAAGAGAGCTTAGACAGTTTTTGTGACTCACTACACAAACTCTTTTGAGTTTCAGCTTCTCGTATAATTCCTTTTTTGTAGCTTCATAGCTCTTCTTATAACCCAGTTTAGTCCAACAATTCTAGCTGTAATTCATAAAGTAACTGTAAATTCATAATATAAATAACGGTATTCGAAAAAACAGTACATCCCATCTCTATTGTTGCCTAGCTATGCATAAATTTTGAAAGATATCCCGCTCTTTTTATACGGGCTTTCCTCGATACCGGCGACAGACAAAGTTAAAAACAGGACTTACATTTTCCAGAAACGTTATTATAATCTAACATTTATAGCAGTATGAGCTCTGCTTCTAGATTGCAGTTAACTTGCAACTCGCCCACATTTCAGAAATGGAAGAAGCAAAGTTATTCTTGTATGTAGTAGTATCAAGAGCATAGCGCTTATCGGAAGCTATGATTTTTAAATTCAGAATATTCTGCAGTTAATGTTTTTCTCTTGTGTACAAGGTAATATCATAAAAGTAATGTGTAGAAACTGTTTAGATTTCCACCTGAGAGTATTTACTATAATATAAACATGAAATAAAATCTAAAAGCCAATTGAAACCAAATTTAAGTGGATCACCAATGAAACAGAAGTTGCTCAATTTCACAGATGAAATTATGATGTTGAATGAAGAAAAAAAATTAAAAGTGAATAATGCAGGTTCTTGCCTAACTAACCTATTAAATTTGGAGGTAAACTAAGCCAGTTCGCAGGGCTTTGTTACCTTAAAAATCTTGAGAAAAGCAAATTTTGGCATAACTAGAAAAACAGAAAAAGCTATTTTAGGGCGCCACTAATTTTCTTTCCCAAAAGAAAATTAGAAATAAAATCAAGTCTAAAGGTCAGCTAACTTTTAATTTGTTAAAAAAAAGAACTTAAAGTTTTTGTATAATAAATAAAACTAACAGAGTAAAAAAATGTATATAATTATGGTTTTTGAATTTACATAAAAAAAGGGTTATATAGTAGCAAATAAAAAAAAATACTTATCAAAAATACAATTGTTTGAAGATGAAGATGATGTTAGGAACTGCAGGAACGGTATTTAGGAAACTTTTCAGTTTAACAGGAACTGTTTGTCACCCTGGAACTGTGATCCAGAAGCTTGTTAGCCACACAGGAACTGTGACCCAGAAACAGTCAGACTTTCCAGGAACTGTTATTCCCAGGAACTGTATCTCCAGAACTGTTTTATATTCAAGGAAACTGTGCTCCAAGAAACTGTTTTTCCCAGGAACTGTGCTATAAAAATGATACCGGCAATAGAAAAAAATGTGACAAAAAATCACAAATGAGGATATCTGTCCAGCTCAATAAATACAATTTAATAATTTAACTTCAGGATTCACCCTGGACAAATATCTGATTCATAGAAAAAAAATACGAAGCAATCAAATTTAAATAGAAATATCTAATGTTAAATTTGCTGAATATAAGAAAAAAGGTATAACCATGTATAACCATGTATAACCATGTCCAGAAATGGGTAGCCATTTTGTTCAAAAAATAGGTACTCAATAAATATAAATCTTCTACTATGAAATTTTATATAGATAACAATTATGTGTAAAAAAAACATACCAGTAATGCAGATTCTTAAGGTAAAATGGCATCTTTTGTTTTTAAATAGGTAGAAAAAATTTAATCCATGGATTACTGCACAGTTCCACTTATGCTGCTTTGTCGACAGACCATAAGAGAAGACCTGCCGGAACCTTTCTCATTCTCATTTAAAGACAGTTCAAAATTTTAAATCTCGTGGTAAAATACATCCAGAATATTGATTTTTGGTCTACTGGTTTATTCCACCACAAACCACAAAAGTGAAATGATTTATTAAATTTTTGAAAAGCAATATTCTTAGGAAATATATATGGACTATTTCACCAAAAACCAAAATTCTGAAGAAATTCAATGATAAATATAAAAGCTGGAAGGCTGAACGCAAAGTTCACGTCTCACAATATCACAACATAAATATAACGGACGGTTTCACGAAAAAGCATTTGTATCGTCTATAATTTTCTCCTGCCTCAACTACAGATTTGTGCAATGTGAAGCCAGATTATGTAATGCTGACTATTGCAAAGTCAACAACACATAAGCCAAATGCAAGATGCTGACTAACGGAAGCTTATCGAGGAGCTGGGAACGGATGATGGGGCAATGGGGCAATTCATTGACGCGATGGCCACGAGATGGAGCTTTTATAATAATTTCCAAATAACTCTCTAAGGTAGGAAAGACTGGAAAGAAGGTGAGCCCATACATGCTGAGGCAACCTGGTGAACTGATGGGTTCATGCAGAGGTGGGTAGTAGTAATAGGGCACAAAAGTTAGAAGGGCAACGAGCTGAAGGATGAAACTGCCAGACAAGGCTCATCATTGGACCTGGAATCATCTGCTGCAACGTGAAGTTGAAATATGGCCACAAGGAAGTAGGTGGCATAGAAATATCTGCCTAATCTCACCAGGATAGAGACAGGTGAAAAAGTTTATTACAGATTGGAGATCTGACAAAGATGTAGTAGGTTTTTCAACAGGGTACTGTAAGATTAACAGACACGCAAAGCTAATGGGTTGACAGACGAAGCCAAGTGCAAATTTCGCTAAACGTCACAATGCGACGATTAGCAAATGTGCGGTTTCTTACTCTATGTCAGGAGACGGCAACATAGAAGTTCTTTTTTGGACCTTGGGAAGACATATACCCAACAAAAAGGTCAAATTGTGCCATATCTTTCATGTCGCATCTATAGCAAATGATAAGGCTGCAAATATGTTACATTTGAATTTCAGCTATTCTATATTGTACTGTTCTAGCGGAGAGTGGCAAATCTTTTTTAAAGATTCCTGGCTTGTTTTTTATATCACGTATAAAGCAATCTTTGACATACTCACCATCTGTGAATGTGATAAGAGATTGATACTGCTTGTGAAGTGGATTCAGTTAGTTGACATGGAACAAATTAATAGAAATTTCATGTGTATTTTTAAAAATGTTACCGTTTGACGGGCTATTACTTCGGAGCTGGTTCCGCGGTCTTCGACCACAGACATATTTTTGTAGTGAATTCCATTTTTCCATTGGAAAAAAACTTTTTAGTAACGAGAAATTCACTTAAAACAATAAAAAGTTCCTCTGTAATTTAAATAAATAATCGAATTTTTTGATGATTTGAGCCGCTATTGGACTTAAGCCCTTCAGTCCAGCAGCATAATTTCCAATTTTCTATAAACTACAAGATTTTCTGGTATAGCATTAAAAAAATATCGCCTAAGAATGACACACCCCAATGAGTATGTTCCTTTTTCTCCCAGACTGGTTATTTGTAGGATGAATTTCAAATCATGATTATATACCTTTAATCCAAGCAACGAATGAAAAATAGCGGAAATAATTCATGTAGAAGCCAATTTTGGCACACTTGTAGGGGAATGTGTTCTTAACAACATACTAAAAGTACTGAGGGCTGGGGGTAAAGCTAAGAGTGCGAGGGGTCTTTAAAGGTCCCTTTTTTCAGTTTTTGGTTAATAACTAGAAAAATACCGCCTTTAGCGAAAAAATCTTTATATACTAAATTATTCTACATAAAATTCTCTCTAAAAATGGTTCTTTACACCATTTTGCTTAGATCAATGCTTAAGAAGATATGGAGGCGGTAGATGCAAAATTGAAAAAAATACGTTTTTATTGTTAAAAATGGAATGTTTTTAGTTAAAAATGATATGTTGATTGTTGGAAATGAAGTAATCAGAAAATTAATGATGTATCTTGAACAATAAATTTCGCCGAAATCTAAACTTTCAGAAAGCAGTGGGTATTTAAAGTTACATGTAAACGGATTTACCTGTAGATATACTCTGAGCGAGTGTTACTTTGAAGCTCCTTTGGTAGGAGGAAGAGTTGCCATGTCTTTTTGAAAAAGCTTCTCGCCAGCCTGTTCAATATTCTCAGGTAATGCTGAGGATTCCTTGAATATTGTTAAAATGTCTTGAGTAAGGCCAGGATTTCCTGTGAAGAGCTTAGCGATTCCCACTTTACTCTTCCCATGTATCACCGAGGTGGTGTCGCATCCGGAGAAGCTATGGAGAAGGAGAATCGTTTTGGCGATTGGAAGTTGTTAAAGTTGCCGCACTGAAAACAATTTGGTCTCCACATTCCCACGGCCTGGCTTCATGAAGTACATATTGAATGAATGTGGTGCTAATCCAAATAGGAGAACTACCAAGTCCACATCCTCCCCAACTATTACTACAGTTGGATGTACAGCAGCTTTATCCAGCCTGCACCTCACAATAGTGCCGTCAGCATCCCCTGTAGCAATAGTTGTTTCAATCCCGGCTGCTGTCATTTTCTCACTGAGCAAGTGAGACAGCCTTGTTTTGTTCCTTTCATTAGCAAAAAAATGCTAATGAAAGCACGGCCATCACAGTTCGCCGTGCTTTCATGGAAGTTGATGTCAACAGAAGTTTTTGTGATCCCTCTTCGCTTCTGCTTCGCTCGTTTTGTACTGTCGACATCACTATAACCATAAAAAACCACCATACAATTTTCACCGTGGTGTTTCTCCAACAATTCACCCCTACCGTCTAAGTTTTCAACGACGCACTTAATTAGGCACACCAACACCCTTCTTAATGCCACCATTTCAAAATATACTTCGAAATAATTTTATATTAACACACGAGCATTGATTTATTCATCTACAATATTTTGCAACTAGCAAACAAATTTTGAATTTTTGTATTATCGTATTGTTTTTGTTGAAAAATTGATTATTTAATTTTTAGATAATAAATATTCAAACACATGCTTAACCTGTCTTCGCTCTGTTCCATATTTGGAACAAAGGGCGGTAAGAGGTTTTCCATCTTCCGCCTCCATATCTCCTTAAGCATTGATCCTAGAAAAAAAGTGTATGGAACCTTTTTTATAGAGATTTTCATGTAGATCAATTTAGTATATGAACAATCTTTCGCTAGAGGCATTATTTTTCGAGTTATTAACAAAAAATTGAAAAAAGGGACCTTAAAAGACCCCCCGCACCCTTAGCTTCACTCCCACCCTTCAGTACTTCTAGTATGTTGTTAAGGACACCTTTTTCTACAAGTGTGCCAAAATTGGCTTCTACATGAATTATTTCCGCTATTTGGTATTTTTCGGTTTTCGTTGCCTGAACTACTATACCTGGTTTATAATATAATATGCATTTTCTTGCTGGACCAAATTTTTTAAGTAACATTTTTTTCGGATGTCACTTCCAGAAATCTAGATCTGTAGAAAATGCACTAGTGGATTATTGAAGAACTTTAACTCGACTATTTTTCAGCTGATTTGACGGGTGGTTCAGTAGGAACATCTTAGTAAGTTACAGATTCACCTTCTAATTTGTTCATATAAAAAATACCATATACAGTAATGTCATGTAATGCGATATCATTTCGTATTATATACCTGGCTTGGAATGATATTAATTAATAAATAATACTTCGAATTTGAGATTTCAGATGTTCCAAAACAATGTAAAACCAAAAGGCAATAATACCGCTCAGTATCAACCTAATAATATGTTTTTCATTCTCTTGCTCTCTCTTTCTCGTACTTTCAAAACGATAATCTCGATATTTGTAAAACACGCATAACTGCAGTTTTATGATCCGTATAAGTCGAGGTATAAAGGCTAAATGTTCGATATTTTTAAAATGTTTAAAAGATGCTATCGTAGCTACAAAAGCGTATCATAACTTGCAGGGCTTATATAGAAATATCATAAACGCTATCGGCAGAATACAAATAGACAGGATATAATGCTAAATAGACGTCGTCTACCGCCTTTTTTAAAATGTGATATTAAATATGTTATAGTGTTATGTTCTCATAAATAAAATTTTATTTTAGCGCACCAGCCATCAGATAGCAGAAAGGCTGATAATTCTTTTCGTCTTATTTTTATTAAATCCTTAAAAGAAATTGAAATTTATCGTTGCTATTTATATATCCATAATAGAGCACAAGCGCAAAACGATACATCCAATGTTCTCAGATTTGAATCTTGACGCCAACGTTATCTGGAAGAGCAACAATATAATAATAATAATAACTTTATTGCTTATAGAAAACAATGTTTACAGCAAAGTTAGTGTGTGATAA
>CAJUYG010000644.1:30978-64078 GCA_910591675.1 Galerucella calmariensis
CATATAAATTATAGTTAGTGTGTGTTTAGTGTATTATATAAATTATTAAATAAGGACTGTATTTGAATATAAATCTGTAAATATAAATAAATCTGTAAATATAAATTAAAATAAACGTTACAATACGTAGCTGTTGCTCAAAACAAAGTCTGGGATAGCGAAATTTTTCCATTTGAAGAATCTTGAGTAACCAATTTATTGTCATTTTAAAAACATTGTACGACAACTTAACTCTTCCTGTTTCTATCCGAATAACAGAGTCCGGAGTATCAACCGCTACTAAAAGGATTCGTTTTGGGAAATGTATTAATTGCACCCTTTCTTGTGCATCCAAATAACGAGGACCCCAAACAGAGACACTGTTAAACATAACGCTTAACGCTAGAGATTCAAAGAGTTGGATTCTAGGGTACCACATGTCAATTTTTGCCTTACACATCACAGGAATGAGAGCGCCAACGGCTTGTTTACCTTTTTTTACAATTGCAGTTGACATTTCACTGAATAAGCCAGAGGAAGAAAACGTTACACCTAAATATGTATATGTATTACTCAATTCTATGATCTCGTTCTTAAAATAGAATTTGTAGCTCGGTTTTTGGAATCCACCTTTAGAAAACCTAACAATTTTTGTTTTCTCAAGATTAACAGTTAAACGATTGGTGTCAGTATATTTTTCCAAAATTTCCAGTTTCCTTGCAGCATTACTTTCAAAATGAGCCAGGATAACGAGATCATCAGCATAAAGGAGTGTTAGAACATCATTTGTATAATCGATATTCACACCTTGAGCTCCTTGAGCATAAAAGTAGTCTCCAAAATCGGCGATAAACAGAGCAAATAAAGGGGACTCAAGGGTTCTCCTTGTAGAACACCTAGCAACAATATGGGATATTTATTTATACTATGAGAGATGTGAGTAAAATTTACTAGTACTAGTACTATTTACTAGTCGAGAAAGAATTTGCGCCCGATCGGTAACGAGGGCGCAGATGAATATAATCACATGCCGTATATCCCGTATATCAGATTATTTCTCCTCAACACATAATTTATTCTTGGATTTTCATCAGTTTTATTGTATCATTGAAAATTAGGACATTTTAATATGGAATCTAAATCTATAATTAATAATTATTAACACCATAAACGCACCAATACCGACATAAAACCTTAGTTACTCATGATACATCAGTTCCCATAATTTAATACATTACTTACCAATGGTATATTATACACCAAGCGACTAAAGTGACCCATTTAATCTCGTGGTTGGTGTTTGATTCCTTGGGGTGGGGCGTAGCAGAGCCCGAGGGAAGCATTACTTTTAAGGGATTGATGTCACTTCAGTCGAGAGGTGTTTACGCTATTTTTTGCATTTCCAGTAATTCTACATAAGTTTTCAATAAACATTGATACAACTCACATTTGAAGCCCTAACACAATTAACATCGTATTCTGTTTGTTTCTGTGGCAATAATAAACAAAGTCACTGTCCAAACGGCGCAATTGTAAACGTGGAGAATATCAGTGGAAAGAAAACTCAACGTAAATCGGGCAGCTGGAGAGATTACTCAAATGCGAATCATTTGTGAGGTGAACAAATGAGGATTATTCTTATTATGGTACGTGTTTATTTTTACTCCAAATTCCTTGGTATTTTAACTGTCACTTTATATCCCTTGGGTCTAAAAGTGACACTTTAGTCTCTAATAACGGAGACTATAGTGACCACTTCAGTCTTGGAATTGCAAAAATTATATTAGGATTAGTTTTCATGAACTTGTAAAAGAATATTTCAACATTTTCAAATTTGATGTATACACCTTTGCCTTTGGCGCCGGTAGGTATGTCCTCTGCAGCCTGATTGATGACCGAGCAAGCACGCCTAATCCACTGCCGGAGACATCGCCGATTTAAGTTTTGCGAGTAATGGAAACTTTTTTTGTCAAAATCTCTTCTAAATACCCTGTAGCAACCTTTGCCTATTTCCATCCACCAAGTTCTTGTAGGTCTAATATATCTCCTCTAGCATTAACAAGAAAATTTGCCGGAGAGCTTTTAACGCACTGACCAGTATACATATTGGGATTTCCAAATGAGAGATACTCAACTTTTTCAAAAGGTATTTTAGAGAAGAAATGAATGCCACAGGCCTGTACCGCACTTTTCCATGTGATACAAATAAACTTTGTTGAGTAACATGGACTGGCCTTAATATTGCGTACTTTATGAATAACTGCACAGGATTGGCAGAATAGTAGCAATCAGTTTGTCCTCTAGAACGTCAACATCTTCCATGGTCATCTAAGCTTATTCAATGGTTCGACAGGCTCCTCCAATTCCAATTGGAAAAGCCACTTTCATGATTAAAAACTCCTCGTCTGGGGCTGGGAAAAACTCGCTGTCCAGTTCTCTTGTGGATACTTTTGATCTGTTCACTCTATAACCAACGTTTTTCTTCTTGATGGAACGTATAAGGGCGCCGTATTCGCTGATTTTCATTATTTCTTTCATTTCTGAAGTGGAATATTTCGGCTATAAGAATGAAGTTTTTCGAAATACGCAAGTATGTGGATGGAGGTTTTTTCTTCCATGCCACAAAGTCTCCATTCTTCTTCCTTTACTATTTTGAGCTTTTTCAGGTGCCCATTCAGGCGACAATGTCCTGTTAGGATCCCAGTTGAAACTCTTAGCGCAGTTTTACTTAGACATGCATTCATTTGATCTTAACGGGTTGTAGTCACCCAGAAGAGTCTTTGATTGTATAAGCCCTACTAGATCTTCCCAATGATCATATCTTCTCTTTTTCTCATCTTTACCTATTTCTTCCAATATTACATTGGGGCTGATTCCGCAAAAGGGTTCAGGCCCCCAGAATAGTTATTTGTATACTAAGGCTGCAAAATGCTTTTTCGCGTTCCGAGAGAGAGATTATCGCCGAGGCCGCTCCGGCCGAGGCAAGATAATCTCGAGGTCGCGAAAACATTTCGCGGCCATGGTATACACAATATTTTTCGTGCAACCGTGAAAATTACATAATTTCAATAAACATTATGTCTCTTTAGAAAAGACAGTTAGTTTTTGGTTCGAAATACATTGTTATTGTCATATTTCAGAATTGTCAAATGATGTAGTGGCGTTCAGTTTGCCGGCAGTCACTATGGGAACGGCCGTAAAAATTCAGTTTGCCGGCAGTCACTATGGGAACGGCCGTAAAAATTTTTGTCGGCCGTCACACTGGGTAACGGCCGCAAAATATCTTTTTGCGGCCTCTGTTGCGGCTGCAAAATGCTTGTTTTGCGTCCGGTTGCACGAAAAGGTATTTCCGTCCCCCTCTTTGCTACTTCATCTGTTATTTCAATTCCTTCTATTCCAGTGTGTCTTGGAATCCATAGTAAGGTGAGTATATTGTTCTCGCTTAGTGCTTAGTTCAGTGCTTTAATGACTGCTTGACTATCCGACATTATGATAATCTTCCGTCATCTGTATTCTTTATCAATATTGAACTGGGCACACTTTCTTATGGCGTAGATTTCCGCTTGAAAGATACTTGGGGTTTTTCCCAAGCTTTCAGAGTATTTGGTTCCTGGCCCGAACACTCCTATCCCAGCTCCTTATATTGCTTTTGAGCCGTCTGTGTACCATTTTATGGCATTATTTCCAAGTCTGGCAATGATATCTGGATCCCATTCCTTTTTGTCACCCAATTCCGTAACGAATTTCTTTGAAAAGTTATACTTTTTCATCATACTGTCTTGTGGCATGTCCCAGGTTGTCTGATTTCTCAGAAGTAGGAACCTAATGATTTCCTCTCTACTTAGTCTGTATCTTGATCTTCCTGCAACACTTTTCACCACCATACGTAGAGGGGTGAGGTTGAGAATTACTTCCATGGCATGTTCTCACTGCTCCTGTAATGCATATACTTACAGGCTAGTCTTTGAATGTTGAAGAGATTTTCTCTCGTCGTCAATAGGCTAGTTCTACTACTCCACGCAATGGCTCCATAAGTGATGATTGGTCTCACTATGGCAGTGTACATCCAGCTTAGGATTTTTAGGTTACAACCCCAGTTTCTTCCTGCCAGATTCCTGCACACCATTAGAGCCAATTTTGCCTTGTATGTAATCTCCTTCCCGTGTTTGTACCACAGAAGTTTACTGTCTAAAGTCAAACCTAAATACTTGACTTCTTGTCTCCATTCAATCTCGTTCCTATCAAGTTTTATGGTTTTGAGGTTTTCTTTTCATAGTAGAGGCTATCAAGATGGTTTTAGTGGGGTTGATGCTAAGCCCCACTTTCCTACACCTACCAGCTATTTATACAGTCCAGACCCTTTCGTACAATATCATAAAGGGTTTTTTCGGATTTTCACCTGGCTGTTATGACAATATCGTTGGCATATCCTTGGCAGAATATTCCGAGATCCGTCAAACCACACAGGAGTTCAGGAGTTCGTCAACCGTCAGACTCCACATTGATGGGGATGCTACTCCTCCCTGTGGGCATTCTCTGGTAGTTCAGATGGAGACAATGTCTTTGCTCGTCCTCGTCTCTGCTACTACTTTTGTGGTGAGCAGTTCCGACATCCATTTGGATGTTGTGCTGTCTACACCCCTTCTGCTTAATACTATTTTGACAGCCTCATGTGAAGTATTGTCAAAAGTTCCTTCTATGTTCAAAAATGCACAAATTACAGTTTCTTGGTTGTCTAGAGCACCTCGGATATCCTCCGTCAGTTGTACCCGTGCAGTCTCCGTAGATCTGCCTGCCCGGTAAGCATGCTGACATGGGTGGAGAGGTAGTCTCTCTACCGTTCTAATATGGTTGTCAATAGCCTTTGCTATCGAAGAAACATAGAATCACTCTACCTTTCCGAAAAATTATTAAGATTTTTTCTTGGTGAGTCTTAATAGTGTAGGTATATATCGCGAATAAGGCTAGTTTCTAAGTGAATTCATGCCAAAAATGTTAATTTTCAAAAGTAATAACCCAAGGACATTTATAATTGTTCGAAAAAATTTTATGACAGATTTCGAAAGCTTGTTGCTTGATAATTTTTCACTGAATATAGTAACCAATCAAATTACTTAATTTCAAGTCATGTGTCAAATTTCATCCAATCACCGCTGTATTACAGCGATAATACCCTACATGTGGTGTTTTCAGTTTGGTGTTAATTTTTTATTAAAAATTAATTAAATGTCAAACTGACAACTGGATTAAAATGTCGCGAATATTTGGTATTGCATCTAACGATTCAATTAATTTACCAATTGTACTTTTCACAACTGTAGTTTTGAATAAAAATGAATAATATTTGTTTGATTATAGCTAATAAATTATTAAACGTTAGATTGACAATAAATTTTTTGATATCTACAGAGTAAAAAATTATCTTATCGAATACTCCTCGGGTCTTGATAAATACTTAAAATTTTGTCGTAGAGAATCCTTCAAGCGTGTTGCTCAAAGATAATAGCCCTCGGCCTGCGGCCTTGGGCTATTATCAAGCAACACGCTTTCAGCAATCTCTATGACAAAATTATCTCGATATTATCAAGACCCTAGGGGTATTACTACTGGCAATTTTTTGACAATTCCAAAAACCAATCAAATTTCCTCATTTTATATCATATGAACAATATCAGCCAATCATGTCAACATTACACTGAAAACAGACCATGGGCACTTTTCACACGTTGCTATGGATACATATTGATTTATTTCGATTTTGAAGTTTCGAATATTTAATATTTCGAAATGTCACGATTTGGTTGTAATACTGAAACAAAAAATTTTCTATCCGAATAACCCTCGGACATTGATAAATGCTCAAAAATTTTATGACAACTTTCTCAAGCTTGTTGCTTATAGGCAACAGACCTCCGCCTACGGCGTCGGTCTGTTTCCAAGCAACAAGCTTTCGACATCTGTCATAAATTTTTTTCGAACAATTATCAATGCCCTTGGGTTATTACTACTGAAAACAGTTGCCTACAAGCAACAAGCTTGAGAAAGTTGTCATAAAATTTTTAAGCATTTATCAATGTCCGAGGGTTATTCGGATAGAAATTTTTTTGCTTATTATAGAAAAAGAACAGATCTAAAACAATTTATCTAAAGGTGCAATTAACAAAGGAACAATTAGGAAAGTTAAATGTGACATTTCGAAATATTGAATATTTGAAACTTCAAAGTCGAAATAAATCAATATGCGTCCATAGCAACGTGAAAACAGCCCCAAGGTCTGTTATCAGTGTAATGTTGACATGATTGGGTGAAATTGTTCATGTGATAAGAAATGAGGAAATTTGATTGGCTCTTGGAACTGTTAAAAAATTTTCACTATAATAGAAACGTCAAAAGTGTTAATTTTCATGATTTTTCCGTGAATAGCTCATGAAAAATTGTTATTTCTATCATGATAACACGTCAATTTCCGTGATACAACGTTAAGAGTGTCGATAATCCATAACAACGTCAATTTTCATAAAAAGAAACAAAAGTAAGTTTTCATGATTTTTGTTACAATAATCTCAATACTTCCATAATAACAGCATCAAATATGCCATTTTTTATAATAATAACGACAAACATATAGGAAATTTTTCATCATGATCCGTGGAAAATGTGAATTTTTATGATTTAGCTACTGCGGCTACTTAAAAACCAAACTAATTCGATGGAAACTTCAATTTTCTTCACGAGTCAAAAATATCAATTTTCATGATGAAAAGGATAATTTTCGTGGAAACAATTACATTGAGAATATAATTTTTTATGATAAAAAGGACAAATCTTATAAAAAAACATAAAAAATGGCAATTCTATTGATTGAACCCAAAAAAATGTCAGTTTGGTTAATAAAAACATTTAATTTCACCGAATAAACCATAACAAATATTTAATGGAGAAATAAATTGGTCTTACGGCTCTATGCTTCTAATCTCTAAAAGCTTCAATCCGAATATCGTTATAACCGTTATTTATGATCTCAAATTTTGTTATCCTTGTCAGTCTCTCTTCATCCTTTATTGCGAATTTTCGTCTACAAATTAAAGGGGGAGCATGGAGAAACTTCCGGCACTCTATGAAATGGATTGTTAAATCGAAATTCACTCGCTACACTTAAATAGTTACACTTCGACAAAAGTCAACGTTACAAAAAAAATAAGAACTGAAAAACAAAATCAAACATAGTCCTATGAGTGAAGGCCGATGTACAACTGAAGTCTAGTGAATTGAGTAAATGGATCATACCGGGCAAAATGGCTGGTCTTCTAAGTCTTCCAAATAAAGATATATCCATCATTCTCCAGGCCCAGTGCTATGGTAAAAATGGCCCCAGGATTCTAAAAATCCGTCTTTTGCTGATATCTGCCAATATATGACATTCGAAGAATTTTTTTTTAGATGGAAAATAAGGATTGATTAATTACCTACTGTGCTAATAATTGTTTTCGCAGCAATAATATTTTATGCGAATACGCAGGTTTACAAATTGTGAGTTTTCAGACTGAATAAATATGGCAGTTTTTTGACAACTCTGAGATCGAGTGGTTCTTGGGATGCGATAATCTCCGTTTTTAGGACCTGGGGAACACATTGTAGATGGCGCCAACACGTTCGCTCCAGTCGAAATATTCTGGCATTCCAGATGATTTGACCATTTTTAGTCTGTTTTATTTTTAGACAATGTTAACTTGGGTTACCTCTTTTTAATACTCGAACAGTCAGACTTTTTTCATGCCGGTGTGGCCCAAAAACTGATTGAATCATGCAAAAATCTGTCCATGTAGCGAAATCTAGAGGCAGAACTACTTGGTGTTTTGGCAACCGAAATAATGAGTGGGTATGATAATTGTCATGAACAGTTTGGTCTAATTTTTTGCAACCTTTCCACAATAATCTTAATAGGGATTTTTGGGAAACAAAATAATAAAGTCTTTGAAATAATTAATTTACTGCGCGAAGTATATAAAAATAGAGAATATAGATACAGATATTCTACATATTTCTGGAAATTTTGAGTACAATTCAAATGGGTCAAGTTCATTTTCTTCGTAGTTATAAATATTTTGGTTGTTTCCTTCGAGGATTCTATTTCCCCTCTTCCTTCCGTTCATTCTTTCCACTTCTTCGGGTACAATTAAACCCTCGCTATCTTTATAATTTGAACACTGTGTTAACTGACATGAGCTACAGATAGGCCTGATTTGATAGACCAGCATTTTTTGCCCAGCTTACGCCAGGGTAGGGGATCTCTAAAGGCGCGAAAGTGCTGCCACATAGGCAGTCCCGTCAGTACTAAAATTTCCAATTTAGTGAGAACTGTAACGCCGTTAGTAGTAATTGCAAACTCTTCCACATATATCAGCGCTGACATCATAACGTGTTATCTGTGATCCTAGCCTGACGTGTATCGTGAGTTTGTCCAGTTTCCGTTTTTAAAAACTATTTTGCTTATTTGTGTGTGTGTTGAGTATTCGTAGTTGGTTTTTATTGTTTATAGTGGGACTTTTATTTTAAGAGACAATGTCGAGAAAATGTTTTGTGAAAGACTGTAATGTGAGGTGCACCCGGTAAGCTCTATCTTTATAAAAAAACATGTTTGATTAAATTAAAAGTGACAGAAGTAGTTATTCTTCCATACAGCTGAGACTTCCCAGCGTTGTTGTTGAATTCCTAACATTTATTTTCCTTCATGTTTGTCATTGAAATGTGTGAAAAAACGTTCCATTTATTTTGTACTTTTTTTATTCAATAAAATATATAAACTTGATGATTATTGCTTTATTTTTCTCACTTCAGGCATTATATGGTCCATTTTTTGACATTTCATTCAACTTTACTTGACTATTTGATTGTTATTATTGTAATATCAATCTAATGTTGAGCAACTTTAGATGAAATATCAAAAAATGAACCATAAATGTCATTTTGTAATAAAAGTAAAATTACAGTAATTTTGAATATGCCGCCAAAAACTGTAAAATTACAGGAATCTTCTTTTTCGGCTGTTGGCGAAGTTCACAACCATCTAATTTGGTTTAGAGGTACTGACGGGACTCTCAAGGTAGCGCCACCCGTACAGGTAGAGGGCGCCACGGGTCAGTTTCCCATCTATAAGAATTTCTTTATCTATGACTTACACTGATAAAATGTCATTTATAAGATTGTAGTGTGAGCCGGTGACAAGCTATCACCTGAACGTATCCATTCTCTTCTGGTACCATTTCCAAACCAATCTTTACTTATAAATATACTTGATAAAAGTGCTTTCTCACAGCCTCAACGGTAGGAGGCAGATTTAAACGCTCAAATGCATTTTTCCTTTTGACCAACTGCTGGAGTTGTCGAAGGTAATAGTATAATATTATTATAACGCCACACAGTGTCTTTAAACCAAAGAACAAAGACCGTACACTGAGAAGCAACGACTACTTCCCTGGCTATATGCCACGAAGGACATCGAATTACACTACAAAGTTGAACGGGGTTGATATATCTGCAAGATAGAATCAACCATTTGAGTTTCCAGTTCGAAAGGACAATATTATCAATATTGCATAAATATATTAATCTCAGTAATAAATCGTTAAATATATGCGATAATGATGACATCAGACTTCTATTATTGACACTAGGTAAGTAACATACCTACGTGTACCACAGGTGAATGCAAAGATAATTGACATCAACATGAAAAAAAATGTGAGGTGCTTTCAAATTTTATTTAAAAATATTAAAACGGTGTTAACATTTATAAGAGAATCATATTTTTTATCATATTAACAATAAACATATTTACAAAGAGCGAGTATAAACAGGCTGTCACATATAAAAAAGAATTTTTACTTCACCTATGTGAGAGAATACCATAAAAATTTCTCATACCTACTGATCACTGAGAAATCAATTTATATTTACATTTGATAATATCGAAAATAATTGAAGCGCTAGCTAAGAAAAAATATGTTCAAGTGATTATTTCGTTAATAATTTTCTTGTCGTTATTATTTAAATTTTTGTCATCAACATTTCTGTTAATGTTCTCGGCTTTGATGTAGTCTTCGACGGAGCTTACCAAATTTTTTTCGAATTCTACTAGAGAAGGCGTTAAGGAAGATTCGTTGCTGCTGTTATTCTTCGGTAAATGATTTTCGTTTTTATCTTTATTTTGTTTATCTTCCATGCTGAACTTTTCTAATATTTTTATCAAATTCGAATGCTCGATCTCTTCCGTTGGTAACTTTGGAAAAGTTTCTCTTATCACAGGCTCTGGTACAGGAGAAGAAGTTGGGACTTTTTCATCGTTGGATTTTTTATGAATCTCTTTTGAAACTTGTTCATTCGTTTTCTTCATCGAAGGTTCTGCTTTTCTTGGTTTAGGCTTAGGCGTCTCTCTTTCTATTTCTTCTTCTGTTACTATCATACCTTCTATATCTGCCAACAAAGCTTCATCGCTTCTTTGTGGTTTTCTGGGTCTTGGTAAACTGGCATCTTTGGGGTTATAGTGTTCTATTAGGCCTAAATCCCAATCTTCCAAACCACCAAAGGAATCGTCACTCTCAATATCAGTCGGTGTTTTTCGGGGTCGTAATTTTTTCAATTGTTGAGGGAAAATTGAACCGAAGCTTCTACATCTTGTTATGTACGTGTCCAGCTTTCCTGTAGACCCAGCTGTGGGTTTCTTGTGTTCAATTGGAAAGGATATTTCTGAAGGATGCGTTTCCTTGCCCGCCTTTTGTGTTGGTGTTCCTGAAAAAGAAAGTTGATGAAAAATCATGAGAGTGTCCAATAAAAGAAATACTTTTTTGATAAATGTTCACAAAGACGTTGAAGAAGATAATATATCTGATAGATTCACACTCCCAAACCTAGAAGCAATGCACGAATGTACATTGGAAATTTCTTTCCAGAAATAGTCTTCTGGGTCAACAGAAAGAGAGGCATGGGATAGGAGTGTTCGGGCCAGGAACCAAACACTTTGAAAGCTTGGAAAAAACCCCAAGTATCTTTCAAGCGGAAATCCACGCCATAAGAAAGTGCGCCTAGTTCAATATTGATAAAGAATACAGAAGACGAAGGATTATTATAATGTCGGATAGTCAAGCAGCCATTAAGGCACTGAGCTCTTGTGTAATCAGTTCCAAAATGGTGTGGGAATGCCTAGACAAACTCAATGTACTAGGCGAAAACAACATAGTCACCTTACTATGGATTCCAGGACACACTGGAATAGAAGGAAATGAAATACCCTTCTGGGAGCCTGAACCCTTTTGCGGAATCAGCCCCATTGTAATATTGGAAGAAATAAGTAAAGCCGAGAAAAAGAAAAGATCTGACCATTGGAGAGATCTAGTTGGACTTATACAATCAAAGACTCTTCTGGGTGACTACAACCTGTTGAGATCAAAAGAATGCATAAGTCAAAGTAAAACTGCGCTAACAGTTTTAAAAGGGATCCTAACGGAACATTGTCGCCTGAATGGGCACCTGAAAAAGCTCAAAATAGTGGAGGAAGAAGAATGCAGATTTTGTGGAATGGAAGAAGAAACCTCCATCCACATACTTTCCAACTGCACAGCAATTCAGAATCCTAGAGCACAGCACCTAGGAGATTACTGGATGTAAGAGGAACATTTGCCCAAGGTGAAGCCTGCAGACATCCTAAAATTCCTCCGGGAAATAGGACTAAAGGAACTACTAGTTTCTGAGTCTCTTCTCAGAAACTGAGTTGAAGTAAGGGGGCATAATAGATCTTTTAGGTCTCAGTGAATGTCACCCCAAAAAACACACATACACATACAAGCCAGAATTACCGAACAGCGAGGAAGTTGATTGGGCGCCTGATAGGGCACTGTAGACATAATACACACATCGACATCATGAAATTGATAGCAAAAACCTTACACAGGCTATTCCAGAAAAATAAGGAAGCCTAAGCACACCTACCGTTCTACTACGAAAATCTGACTAGGCTGAGGTTGTCGACGATAGGGGAGAAAAAGCCACAACCCTGTCAATGTGAAGTACCTGAGGTCTGGTACTTATCGAGTCTAGGAATACCGAATCATGTAATTCAATCGTCGATTGGTTTGATATCGGTGTCGACAGTCGGTTAAATTAACTACTTGAAGTCAATTTTGTCAGAAAATTGACTCCTGCCGTGTAGCGAAAAATTTAAATGTTGATTTTTGGGAACGATTTGCTGAAAAATGGAAAGAAGTGACATGGTATAATGACGAAATTTTCCATATTATAATGGCAGCTGATTTCTTATTTTGATACTTCTCAAACATTCTTTCAATAAATATTCATTATCAGAATAAATACCACCAATATTTAGTACCAAAGAATCTCAAATAATAAGTGTTTATTTTTTAGACTTGTTTCGACAAAGTTTCAATTGTTGAGCTCAATTCATGAATTGTTAAAGTTAATTCAACAGCTTAACAAATATTGTGAAAAATATATGAATATAAGTTTCAGCTTCTGTTTTTGGAGAAGGTACCTACCATCCATCATTGAAAATAATGAGGTATTGTTCAACCAAATGATTCTTATTTTCTATATTGGTATCGAAATTATATGTGTAAGTATGTATTTATGTAGAACTATATATAGGACAGGATAAGTCTAAACACCAATACGATAATAATAGATTATATATTCATAATATCAGTTTACAATAGAAATAATTTCAGAACTTCATTCCACAAAACCAAGAAACGCTAACAAATACAAAAATATGTTTCTATCAGCAGACTATCGAATACAATTTTTGTGTGAAATGTTGCTTTTTAAAAAAAATTCAAGAGTCAATAAAAAGAGAGGAAGTGTTACTTCCAGATCAAGGATGAAGAAATGCAGGACAACCACAATAAGTGGTTAAAGAAAAATTGGTATTAAATTGGAATCCAATGATTTTAAATATTCACATTGGGCAGTGATGACCCATATTTTTAATCCCTTTGAAGGAAAGAGCCGCCCAATGGCCTGCATAAAATTCTTTTATAAATTCGAATATTGTGAAATAATGCTTTTCACATGTAATTCAAATTAATAGAGTGGAGTAAAATTAGCCAGCATAAAATTTGTAATACAATTCAAGGCCATCACATTAACATTAGTTACACTATAATAATACAGATTCTCTTGTAAGTTTCTTCGGTAGTGTGAGGAAGCAAGGGGGCAATTGTATTCAACCCACAACCATCTAATTTGAACATGCCTTTAGAAAACTGTTTTGCCAAAAAGTGATCAATTCAAATCAAATGCACTGTACTGATGACCTTCACAATTTATTAATTTAGTTCAGTTCAACTGTTTGCACTATTCCTGGAACTCACCAAACAGCAGTTCAGAATGTAGCAATATCAATACCAGATCAAGATTACAGGAATGAAGAACTGACAATTTTACATGCGTTTAATTTTGTTTGTGGCTATTTGAAGAAGAAAGTATTATAATGTCACAGGTGTGAAACGTGCTTAAAATTCTCAAAAATCACTTGTCATTGACCGATAACGGGCTAGGGGCCTATTCTGTAATCAGTAACGATGTCGTTCGTGGACGATTATCGTTACTGAACGACTTTATATATTCAGTATCGTAACGACCGCTGTTAGATAACGACAAAATGGCTGATATTATGTCGTTGACGAACGTCAGCTATGCAGCAGTCGTAATCGGGTTAGCAAGTCTTTGGTTAAGAGGTTTGTTGTGTTTTTTTTCCAATATCTTAAAAACATTGTTCCTTATACAAAGATCATATTTTATTTAAGATGGATCAACGGCTACGTATTGTTTTGGATGAATTGAATAGAAGGTAAATTTATAAGGGTTGAAAAATAATCTAAACTATAGACATGTGATATTTTTAGACAGACACGAAGAAATAATTTTCGTGTCTTAAGAGACCGAAGTAACCGCCTTGAGTTGCCTGAGGAAGTGTTCCGGCAGATGTATCGAGTAAACAGTGAAGCTGCTTATGAATTATTCCAGGACTTGTTACACCTCCCATAGTTAGGTTTTTTACAACCATTCCTTTCTTAGCTCATGGGAATTATCAAAAATCTATGGGTGTAGATTATTTAAATGGGTCATCACAATCTAACGTTAGCCGATCAATTTGTTGTCCCTGAAGGCTTCATTTGTACTCAATTCATCCAAATACATTATATATTGTGACCTTGTTGTCTTAATGGACCGACTTTTAACTTTGTCCTTTTCCATAATAAAAGTTACGTGAATGTCAATCAAAAATCCTTTCCTAACCTAACAAAACAGCTACAGATGTCAAAAATGATACCAACCTTTATAAAATTGTGAAAATATTATCGTTATGTTTTGTCCCTAGATTTAAACGTAACGACATTATTACAGAATCTAACTTTGAAAAATTATCGTTAACATAATAATCGTTACCGTAACGACGTCGTTGCATAACGACAAGTTACAGAATAGGCACCTTAGAATGGCGACCTGTCAGACATGCGCACTCAGAAAATGAATTGTAAAATAGCACAAGCTTCGTTTCTTCTTGGGATGGTGTATTCTGTGATAAAATTATCAAAAATGTCAACTGTTGTGATGGAGTTATCCATCCAAAATGTCAACTTTCCCGGACAAAGGAAGTTAATTTCCATGATGAAGAAATCAAATTTTCAACGCGAAAAAAAAATTTTCATTATTAAAAGTGTATTTTCAATTTCTTCCCCTGATAAAGTGATCAACTTTCATAAAAGATTACCGTGGAAAATTCTTACTTACATGATTTGATGTATTTAAATCAATATAGACCAGAAAAAAATGTTTCGAGTTACCTTTATCAACTTCCTCAAATTCTGCAACAGTCAATTTCAATTCGTCGTAATTGGGAAGAGAAATGACAGACAAGTTCTTTTTCCTTTTCACATTTTCTTTATCAACCCTTATGTTATCCAATTTATTATTTAATTTATCATTATCGAAATTGGTGTGAAGATGCTCGTGGTGGTCATGGTGATGGTTTCGATTGTGAGTCAATTCATCTTCGTCACAAAGTGGACATTTGTAGTTTATAGTTTTTTTCACAAAAGCTGGTTCTTCAATTTCAATTGGTTGTTTGGGCGGGACATTTTCAACCTGAAATTAAAAAATTCTATGAAGACAGTCTTCGATTCATGAAAATAATACAGTTTTATCAAATCTAGAGATATTGTTGACCATATTGTAACAATTTAAAAAATATATTATCACGAGAAATTCTATTGGGTTAACTAACAATTTCCATTCTCTCTGAGATAGTAGTTGATTCGATTTAAGGAAAGTATTTGGATTAGAGAATAATAATGATTTATCAGAATTCATGCAAAATAGCAAGTACCAATAAGGTTAGAAATATATTGGAATTAGTTCATAAATTTGAATAAGTACATTGAAAAGTTCAAATGTATTATAAACAAAATATAATGAACTAAATAATTTGGAAAGTCATGAACAATTGGAATTCTTTACTGGTACAATGTTTAATATTCAAAAAATTGTTTATTAATGTTTGGAAAATACTATAACCTAATTAAATTAGTGCTTTGTTTGAATACAAATACTAAATTGCTTTGAACCTTCTATGAACTGATTAATTATTAATAACCAATTTCGTCATTGATGTCAAACAAATTAATATAAAACTATTATTATTTAGTTTAAAATATACAGTTGCTAACACACAATAAAATAAACACAAACTCAATTTCGTTTAGATAAGCCATATCATGCCCATAAAATATATAAAATACAAACCTGCTTTTTAGACTGAAACGCCTGCAACCCAGTTTTTGCCACAGCTTCAAGCTTTTCTCGTAAATTTTTCTTGTGTTTTCTAGGAGGTGGCGTTGGTGTTCCCTTTTCGTTATTAAAAATTAAGTTGAGTTTCGGATTTGGAAGATGGACATGATCTTCTTTATCTGGTACTTCCAGATCTACCTCAGTCCAATCAGTTGATTTCGATAATTGTTTCGTGGTTATTACATTGTTTTGTTTTTGATTCGGAACTTTCTCGATCCTGGAAAGATAAGGAAAATATTGTAGCGTAGTATAAAGGAAAAAACTTTACCTGAAGGTCATTAGAATGTTTTTCCGTGGCACAGAGGGTGTCCCAATTTACATTTTAACATTTTATGATGTCATTGAATTGTGGTTGTGTCTACTTTTGTTCCAAATTTCGGCTGGACATACTAAAAGTTCTATTGTCATTTCTATAATCTGACAACTCAGAAAGTTGCATGCTATGAACCAGCTATAAGTCTGTTTCTTATTGTCTGACAGCACACGAAAAGGTCACAGATGCTAGTCAGGTAGTAAACCATAAGCGTCACCGTTCGTCTAAGGAATTTATTTACTATTTAATTTCATACCCGATCTGATATATAAAGGTAATATGAATCTAAATTCGGTTAGTTAAAACAACTTGATAATTTCCAAGAAACATTACAATAGGGTCCTACTACTTGGAAATTTTGCAGGTATATACGGTGAAACTTGGTCTCGCCGAAATTTGTATAATTTGTTTTGCTCAGAGTCGCTCACGTTCCATAAGTGTTAACTGTTGTGAAAAATGTCTTTAAGTTTCACCCCAGTGAAGTATAAGAGCGTACTTAGCTTACAAACGAAGACTGTAGTGTTAAATGTGCATGATGCTGTTGTACATCAAATGCCGGCTGCTACTGTTAGAAATATAGTTTCGACATGTTCCAATATGACAGGAGTTAGTAAATCTACTATTTACAGGCTTCTAAGGGAGAGGAACAATGGAAATATATCTCCACCTAAAAAGTCAACTGGAAGAAAACCACTTGACCTTGATGAACATATGCAAAATACAATAAGACGAAAAGTACACGAATTATATTTTAAAAAAGAGATCCCAACCCTTGACATAATTCTAAGAATGGTAAAGGAGGACGAGAATTTGCCTGACATAGAGCGAAAAACTTTGAGGAAAATATTACACAAATTAAATTTTACTTGGGAGAAGAACTGGAGAGATGCTGTGAATCATGTAATTAAAGAGGAAGAGAAAATGTGGGTTTTAGATAACCTTATAGAACAAACTATAGAACCGATAGTGATCTCTCTCGACGAGTCTTCGGGTGATTCTTGTATGGCCAGCGAAGACGATGATATTATAGATTGAACTTTATATTTCCTATAAATGGTATGTTTACTTTACTTGACATACATCAATTCATTGTCAATAAATTTGAATTATGGAAATTGAACTATATTTTCTTTAATTAATTTAATTTAATGAAAATGAAAATGTAACTTGTTAATAGGCCTGAACGAATGAATTTTATTTCAACTGTAATGTCGACCGAATCTAATTAAATAAGCAGAATAAACTAATACCGTAATCTCCGCCACTGCCGCAATATTTATCGTTTATCTGGCATTGTTCAGTTTTATTACCATATTGTATTTTGAGCTGAAACAGGAATGTTTAGATAACCAATACAGACACCTACTTGTTTTGCATTAGAATTTTAGTATTTCCTTGTAAAATTCTTAGGATCACTCTGTAAAAGATAAATTTCTATTTGAATATTTAATGAGGCTACTGTGCTGTCAGACATTAAGAAATAGAGTATAGTAAAAAAACCTTCTTTAATTCGCTCTCAAGATTCTTCGCCCACGTCTGTATGTGAAAACTTCTGGTTTTTATTGTCAATAAGTAGAATGTTTAATTAACAATCAAACGTGAAATGTTAAAATATTTTCTTATACAAAAGTCCGGCTCTGTTGAAACATCTGTTCGAATCTGTTTACTCAACAGTTTATTGTGAATAAATGCTAATTATATGAAAATGTGTAAATTTGTTAAAACAATAAGCCTCTATATACATTTTAAATGTAAATAATCATTAGTTGCAAATCGCTAATTTGATTCGTAGACATTTAATTTCTTATTAAAAAGATCTATAATATCTAATGATGATAATAATGATTATGGATCAGTTGTATAGTTTTCGATGATAGAAATTTTTATTTAATATTCAACTCAAAGTAGTTACCATATGGAGACTATATAAGGAACAGAAACTCCATGTATGCATATAAATCCGAAAAATAGGAGGACGTCAGTGTTTTATTTGTACCAAAAGTGTGGCGGCAAATGATACCAGCTAATTGAGGATCGTTTTTTTAAATCTCGATAACTGTCAAATTTTTCATTCTGAGTTATACAATGAATTTCTATTAAAATTCGATGCTCCGTCTACTGGCTACTGGTTACGCTGTCTTTTTTTTTAAATGATAAGTAGAAGAGCTCTAGCATATAGAGTTTTATGCGGTTTTCAAAACTTGTACAGTACAGTCAAAGTCAAATGAACGCACAACTAGATTAGGTTGGGAGTGCATTATTTAAACATCTGTCATCCCCATCAAACAGATCTACGTTTTTTAGGTCACAATTGAAGTATTTCTAATACGTTTTAGCGATGGCTTACCATATGAAATCATAAGTTCTGGTGATCGTTCCCTATTCGTGATATGCTCTATAATTCAGGCATTGTACATCACCAAAAAAATCAACAGAAAAAAAAATGATATTCGCTTCTACACTTGGCTAGAGTCACAATGAGGTCGGGGATGTAATGAAATAGCTTCTGGCATTCTGCATTACCTCAAACACCTAGAAAGCCAACATTTGCTTTGGGAAAAACAATCTGGTTTTGGAGTTTCAGACTCATGTGAGTAGTACTCAAAATTAAAATAGCTCAATGATGACTGTCCTCATCAACTTCTTGGAAATATCACAAGTCTTTAACGAAATATGTAATTTTCTTCTTATCTGAGACCACATCTTTATGTCTGATGCTAGGGTTATTGGAAGAGTAGGATAAGGACTGGAAAACTTTCGATTACAATGATATATTGCTCTTGTTCGCTTATTATGGTTATCTTAAATTGAAAAAGAAGTAAATATAAAAACTGTATACACAGCTTGTTCAATTGAAACCCATCTTTGGTCAGGTTAGCCTTGGAAACAATTGTAATCATTCAACTGACGTTTTCCAACATTAGTAGTGTATGCAAACGTCACACTGATCTGTTCATTTCGTTTATATTTGACAGCGATTTTAAGTATTGTGACTTTGAAATGGCGTTTGTTGTTAACAATCCGTCCAAATGTGATAATGCTCGGTCTCATATTGCCAACGTAGTGAAAGAAAATCTGCAACGAAAGAAATGGAGGATATAAGAGCATCCACCCTATAGTCCGATTTATCGCCTTGCGATTTTCGCATCTTTGGGCCACTAAAAAAGGCGTTAAAAGGTAACCGTTTTCAGTCGGACGCAGAAGTACAAAACGCTGTGAAAGAATTCTTCCAGCAGCAGCCACAAGAATTCCATCGGTTGGTGAAATGGTGGGATATGTGCCTCAATTGTAGTGATAGTTATTTGTAACTGTACTTGTCAATAAATTTTTCCTGAACCAAAGATGGGTTTCAATTAAACAAGCCTCGTATTTCAAGTTGACATTATCAGCGTTATATAGTTTTTTTCAAACGGACAAGAGCTTTGTGAGTGCATCTGTTGTTCTCATGATTGGATATTCTATTCAGAAGCTCTATAGCTTGCTTTATAATAAAATAACCCAGCACAGAAATATTAACCTCAGTTCGGATTACATATGCGGCTGTACAGTTTTGTAAAAAAAGTAGGTTTTTCCAAAAATTATTTTGCAGCTTCTTCTAAGTAACGTAGGGCCCCGCCGCCCGTCTTGTGTATGCTAGGGTAGTGATTCCAAGGCGGGAGTAACGGCGAGTTTGAGGCACCTCCGAGGGGATGAGTCCAACACTGTCTGGGTACTGTTTGAGGACCCAGTCGAACATAAGTTTCCCATCTCGGCCCGAAAAAAAAAAGTTACGTAGGGCCCAAAGTCTGCTAGAATATGTGAAAGTTGGTACGACTACGATATTATACAGGGTTTTAATTGAGTTTATGTCTGAAATGTGTAAACAATTTATGGTTTTTAGAACTAAACCTTGGGACAATATTGCTTTCTGCTCACGGCTTTTGAGGTTGTTCATGAAAAGTTCATTAAATGAAAAAAAAATTACACCTAGATACTCGTAGGAATTCACTATTTCTATTTTAGAGCCTTTATGTGTGAATTGCGGTTGTTTACTCAAGTTAGATCCTCTCCGGAAGACAATAATTTTTGTTTTTGATGTGTTAACTTCAAGATTGAATTTATCGCAGTATGACTTTAAGATTTTTAAATTATGAGACATTTCAATTTGTGACTCAGCAAATAGGGTTAAGTCGTATGCATACATTAGCATGTTAATGTTCATTGTTTCATCTGATGTAACTCCTTTACTTTTATTTTTTTGAAATAGCTATCCAGATCAGAGATAAATCTGGAAAAAAAGGGGACTAAGCGAGTCACCTTGTAAGACACCTTCCGTTATTTTAATTTTATCTGAGACATTGCCGTTTTGTTCTATATAAAAATGTGCTGAGTTATATAAGGAAAGAAGAATTCTGAGGATTTTTGAACTAACACCTTGTAAATAAAGCTTCACCCAAAGTACGCTATAATCCAAAGAATCAAAGGCCTTCCTAAAATCAACGAATAAAACAAAAAGTTTCCTTGAGGAAAGACGTAGTTATTAATAATTGCATGAAATATAAAAATATTATCGTTGCAATTTACGAAAGCCTGTTTGAATTCTGGTAGTATTTCACTGTTTTCCGCGTAGTTTGTAAGTCTAATATTGATAAGTTGTGTAAACAATTTTGTTTTGTGGTTAAGAAGCGCTATGCCGCGGTAATTGTTTGGGTCGCCTAGTGGTCCTTTTTCGATTACAAAGCGGTTTCACAAGAAATATTTGGAGAAAATTGCCATTCAAAATGGTGGAAGTAAGTGTTTACTCACGAAAATAAAAACATAATCGATTGATTTTAAAAATACGCAATACTTATACCGGTAGTGCCATAGAAGTCAGTATAATCAAGAAAGGAGTCAAAAACGTAAATTTGATAAATACGGCATGTCAGGTTCCTGCAGTGAATCATGTCAGTAGTCTAAGAAAAGCTGGAGTTCAAAAGTTATTGAGACTTTTTAACTAGAAGTTTTGATCTAACAGAAGCATCTGCTTTTTATGGAGAAGTTATGAAAGGAGGTGACATTTTCAATAATTAAATATTCAAGAATCCTCTTAATGATGCTGAGGTACATTTTAGGGTGATTTTATTTTATTTTAGACTCGTTAACTCGGAAGCCTACATATTTTATTTGGACGCTAGCATTTTCAGATATCGAGTTATGGTAATTATCAAGCTTTATTCATTTCTATTTTATTTTTCCACTTTATTATGAAGAATGGCATTTACTATTCTTTTTTGCTAATAAATCATGCCTTAACGTTAAAAATAGATTTCTAATTTTCCTAAACTTTGTTGCTGATAAGGCTGCTTCCAATCATCAAGAATGATTTTCTGGAATTGAATAGATGAGGCTTTTACTTGATGTAGACCAAGAAATAAAACAAGTTTGAGAAAGCTACTGTGTTAGCGGAACGCGTCACAACTTTAAGTTCAATACAATGTAGATTTTAACAAATTGAATTGATTTTCTGAAAATTTATATTTCCGCATTTATCGAGTTTAACAAAAACGGTCCTGAATTGTAAACCTTGAATGAGTTTCTATGATGTTTTATCAGTTTGGTGATAAATCCTCTTGATGTGTAACACTGTTTACTCTGTTGTTTACCATGTTGACTTTTTCTGAGAAAATATTTTGGAAGCATTTTTGCAATCTTTCACCTTTGTGACTCAATTTCACAATCATGTTTCCATTCCTGTTTGTGACCCTTTCTATGTTATCGATGATGGCTACGTCTTCAATGCCAGCTTTAATTTCCTTCAAAGTGTTTTTGAGATGTTACAGAGAGGGAGTGGGAATATTAACATGTGCTTATCTAACCAATTATTCTTCATGCTGTCCGTGTTTCCACCGCCTTTCACCTTGTTTAGGGTTATTTGATATGGTATGTTGTGAGATCAGTGAATGGGCTCATTTACATATTTTTTTATTTTATTATTGGGAAGAGCACATCATTTCGAGGCTCTGTGCAAAAAATTAGACGTCAGGAAGAATCCTAAGTCGCCTAAAAAAAATTATAAACATTACACAGCGCTCCTCTCCGAATTTCAGGCGTGACGCCATATGAAATCTCTCGTTGGGAGAGCGGATACCGCGCCGATCGGTTCTCGGTAAGATGACTATTTAGCTAGTAACAGTATTTTGCTAGCTTACATGCTTATTATTTATTATACGTTTCAGCAAACTCTAAACAGTGTTATGTTTGTGAAATGAGAACGTTCAGAAATAATTTAAACTATTCGACACAATGGACCAGAACCAGAGTAAAAAAAGCTATGATTATTGTCCGGTTCCAGAATGTAAAAGTACTACGATTAAAACATCTAACAAAACATTTATTTCTATCAATAAGAATGCAAAAAAAACGGAGGCAATGGCAGAAAAGCATGAAAAGACTCAAAGCAATCACTGATAAGTCAACATACTTTGTTTGTGTATATTTAGGATTTCATGTTTCTTCAATTAGAATCGTTAAATTACCTTATAAAATACGTTGTGAATCCATATTGAGAGGGTTATTGAAAACCACACGCTTGTATTAATCTAATTTTTTTTTAAATACATAGATGATATTATTCTTATATCTTGTGGTGTTATTATTGTTCAAAATTATTTAATAAAATAATGGATCAGTTCTTCACAAATTAAATTTTATTTAATAGGTACTGCTTTTTTCCAAAAAACAGGTGATCTTTTTCAGTAACTCATCAACAAAACTGGCGTAAGTATATTATGTTTCAAAAGAAATTATTTCATTTGATTCAAAGTCCGGATCAGCTCTAACAAATAATATACCGCCTTTTTTTACCAGTGAGGTGCATGTGCATTTGAATCTGATGTAAACATTTGGACGTAATATTACCTGCTTCATCAAAATAAGTTTTTCTTGTTCTTTTCAACATTGGTGATTTAATTTCCACTACACATTCATCATAAATAGCATTTGGAGAAGCTGCTTTAATTGGGCATTCTGCAGTTAATAAAATTGCAATTTGTTACTGAGTAACCTATAGCGTGATCTCCGTAACTTTGTCCACCAGACCAGGAATAAAATGAAACATCTGGAATCACCCTGTATATCATTTGAGAGAGCATGTATTTATGAAAATAATGACATTTTTAATCATTCTTGCGAGAAAACAGTCAAAAACGATGTGTCACATAGTATAACATTATAATTGAATAAACTCGTATTTTTTATTAAAAAGCTCTGGAAGATTTAATGAGTCTGCTTTTTTAAAATTAGGTCCACCTATTTCATTTTATTGGTGTGAGTTAGGAAACACCCTTTATACTTATTTACAGAAATTCTTCCTAGAGCGAAACTGTCCCTCGACAAATAAATTAGAATGAATGAATTATCTCGCATTTCTTTAAATAGGTACATAAAAGAAGAACATCGAATCTACATGCTCGAGGACAATGTTAATTATCTAAGAGAAGATTGCAATGTGCTTACAGTATGAAATGCAAGTCATTTACAGTTAGATTAGTGCCGGTTACCTTTTAACTTGTTTCTGGTTCAGCTGCGGATCAGATTTCCAGGAATTGGGTCGAATCTGCAACAATAAGAGGACTGTTATTTCTCTCACACATAACACTGCAATCAAGAAACCTAATAATAGTTTATTTTCTTTGAAAAATTATACTTTCATACGGGTATTTGTTGTAGTAGCATTGATGTATTTAAAAAAAATATATTGTGTAGTACGGAATGGAATAAGACTATTTAAGACCGGTTTGTGATCATTGAATACGTGAAGTACAATTCTGGCTATACAACTTTTTGAATCCACCAGATTTTTCATTTGAACAGTTGTCTGTTGTCATTTCAAAGTTAAGCGTGTTATCAGTAGTAATAACCCAAGGAGATTGATAATTGTTCGAAAAAATTCTATGACAGATTTCGAAAGCTTGTTGCTTGGAAGCAGACCAGCGCCGTAGGCCGTAGATATTCAGTGACAAAAATTTCATGGCAGGGCATTAAATTGTATAACAAGCAAACGAATTATTTAAGAATTATTGGTAAACAGTCACCAAACCTGAATTTTCAGGTATATACAAATGAAACATTCAAAATAGCTTTACTCTATAAAATTCTTCTATTTTGTAAAGAATAAAGGTACTTTATTCCTGAGCAAAATTCATATTTTTTAATAAACCTCGAATACGTTTCGAGAAAAGTTGATATCTGTTGGTTGCATTTTGAATTCTAGATCATTGAGATTTTTTTATCAGAAATATTTTGTTTATAAAACCAGTAGTAGGTAAGTACCTGATAAAAAGTTTTCCATCTGGTCCCAACTTAGATAGACACACTGTATATATAGCTAATAAAAAAATATTGATAATTCCATCTTTTTTTGGATGAGAACGTCTGCTGTAGATGAAATTGGTTCACGAAAATGAAAAAAAATTGATCCATTGATTAGCATATGAAGTAATCATTTTATCATGCTTGACATGTGCGATTAGCTCCGAATTACATGTACTGCTCCACTTATCATAGAATGACTGTTTTTGTGAAAAAAATAATGTTGCATCGTAGAAAAATCAGACGAGTTTTTATTGCTCATAGTTGGGGTTAGATTTTATCATAAACCAAAATTAATATGCAAAACGATATACAGAGCGATGCAAATGATATTGAGATTAAAAATTGAACACAAACCGAATAGAACGCTCATTAAATAATATTGAGTTTATTGTTATATTACTAATAGTTTGTTATTGTTAAGTAGTCTATTACAATGACAGGAAAATGGGAGCGTTCTGTATGTATCGGTATGATAGTATAAATATTAGGCTCTCTAAAAATGGGTGAAGCCATTAGCCATGTTGCCCTTACAGTGTCACAATTTAACAAACTTTATAAATGTCAATTTTTGGTATGATGACAATTGAAAAAAAAGGGTGCCATTATCACCGAGTCTCCCCTACAATAATATTTCATTGACTTTTTGCAACAAATTAGTAGTTTATAAGAAATATCTAGAAATCCGCTGGAAATGTCATAATTTACGCAAGCGCGGCGGAGTTCTTCACTACTGATATATTATACTTTCCTCCACCCAACATCGGAATAATCATGTTTCATGATTGAATTCTGTTCAGCGGCGAATTAAAGTTTATTTTTGTAAGAATTCTGTCCATCATTTGGTTAAGTATTATTTCATTTTATTTGAAAGAGGAAATATTTTTGCATGCTCTCGCTATAACCTCATACTTTCCACGGTCACCCTTATTAATTTTTTTATGAACATCTGTATATTTTCACACCTATCACTTTATATTTTCCAAAATCATAGCATACGCAGTTTTTTTCGAATAAAGAAGATATGTGACTTTGTGTTAGTGTCTGCTTTTTTATCAGTTTCAATATTGCCAGTTGCACTTGAATTTTTTGCTGTATTTCAATTTTATGACTTATTCACTGGAATATGTAGTTTAAGTTTGAATGTAATCATTTATTGTCACCTCTTATTGGAACTTCAGTTCTTTACCTAAGGTTATGTTTAAGCGATCAGGGGTCGCGACGCAAAAGATCTGACCGTTACGTTATGTTATGTTACGTTGCTTCGTTATGTGACTTGCTTGCGTGCGTGTGCTCTCTCCTGGGTCTCTCTCGTTTACGAAGCAGCGATTCATATGCTTTGACCGGGAATCGAACCCGGGCCGCCCGCGTGGAAGGCGAGCATTCTACCACTGAACCACAAATGCTATATTAAAATTCTATGCAAAGCTGGTATTCGCAGTGCTGGTGATCTACTTGAAATTGTTCGGATACATTTTTACTGTTATTTCCATAATTTTTTTGCGCGATTGATCTTTTTTGTTTATTTACAGCATCGGTTGTCAGGACGTTAGGTTGTGTTTACTGGTTTTTAAGTTTAACACGTCGGTAAGTGATTTACTCACCGTTCATTCGTCGAAAAGTAATAAATAGCATAAAAACAATTTCACCAAAATGCAAAATATATTTTAAACAGATCGAGAAGTATAAATGTCACTTTTGACATTTCGTTAATTTCGAAGAAATTTAAATTATTTTATGTCATACTAGTTCATTATTGTGTTTTTATTGCATAGTTACCAACTATCTAATGTCGTACTTTATGCCCGTGCGGGCATAAAGAGAAATAATTTTTTGCTCAACTTATTTAATAACCATGTCGTAAGCTTCTTTAGACTTTTTTGGCAACCGATTTTCAGTTGCTTTCTTTGCTTTTCCAATAATTTTGTCAGGAATTCCAAAATCTTTATTCATTTTGACTTCTAACTTTGACACATATAAAATTTATTACCATTTTATGACATTTGAGTTTGTCAACATTCACCTATCAATTCAAACCGGATTTTTCAAAACACTGATTTGTATTGAGATCGGATTGCAATAACGAACTAGTATGACATAAAAGTTTGTATGTACCGCAGGCATAAACAACTATCTATTATTCGGAATTTATTTCAATACGATCGCACAAAAAGTGGTATAAGCATCTCGAACGTTAGGGTGATTACAACGTTTGCATGTAGATTCCTCTCGTACAATTGGACAAAATGATATGAGGATTAAGGGGTCTAGCACATTTACTTTTCGAAATACAGGGTGTTGAAATTTTGAAAACTTGAATGTTTTAATTCGATAACTTTAAAATGGATGGATAAATTGATTTGACATTTGGCAGGTTGTTTTTCAAATGTAAAAGGGAATATTTTGATAGAAATAGTGGTTTGTGCAACTAGTGTGGGTATGATGGCCATATCGCACGAGGACGAAGTTTGAGCACGACGCCGTAGGCGGACTGCTTAATCTTTCAAGTGCAAAATGGACAATCCACACGAGTCAAACAGCATATTTTTTCTACGACCCACTTAAGAAAAAATCTTGAAAATAAAAATTTCTATAAACTGTAATATAACTTCGTATTGAAAATTTAACAATTCAATTTTATGTTTTCACTAATTTTTTTGTGGTAAACGTACAGTTCTTGTATGTCCAATTTGTATAATGCTACGGTTTCCCTTTTTAAATATACGATGCTGTTATAAGTAGATGTTGCCAGTCGGACTCCCTCATGAAGGGTACCGTACTATTATCTATAATAATGAATATTCTGCTAAATATTTCAAACGTCTACCTGTTGTCGTTATTAATATCAAGCAGAATAATTATTTAGAAATGAAATTAACAATAAAAAAAACTTTCTTCTCGGGGAATCGAACCCGGGTCTACCACGTGAGTCTGGTTTGCTTACTACTCGACCATCGAGGAGTATGCAAATTGTTTATCTATAACGTCAGATGTATCACATAATTTTTGCTTACCGTGTGTCCCGCGACACGTACGTTCTACCTTTTCAGTTATACATGTTAATATTTTGGAAAGTGAAAAAGCTCAGCATTCGTTTGCTGTGAAAATATACAAGGTGATTCATTATATGGGTTGGATTGTTTTTGTATTTGATTTTTCTATCTTTTAAATGCCATTTTTGAATTTTCAATTTAACTCAATTGAATGGAAAAGATTGAGCAGTGCGAAATAAAATTGTCCATATCACTGGAAACGCTAATTCCATGAATTTTAGTTCATATTTGAGTTCTCAAAGTAGTGGATATGTTTATAACCACAGCAATTGTGCAACTTTGATGTTTATGAAAATGTTAAATTCCGATTAGTATCCAAGAAGTAATAATTATAAATAGAACGTCATCAATTTCTAGATTTGGAGGAGTACAGTTCCGACGAAGAGACTGAGGCACAAATTTTATATGGGGTACTCCCCAAGTTTTTGGTACGAAAACCTGGGACCTCCTGCATACTCCAAGAGGAAAATATAATCATTGAAAAATGTGATATATACTTTTTTTGCCTACGTAACCGGAAAATCTATAATGTGGACACCAAAAATAGGGCGGAGAGAAGTGTTTAGGAACGAAACTATCAGTTACCATCTAATAATCTCGAGCTGCTGATGCTCATTTTCTGCCCTTGTGACGCAATATACTATTTGGTGCTCTTCTCAGTGTGTTGCAACGTGATTTTTTTTCCACATTTATTGATTATTTTTCATGTTTTCGCCGTTATTTCATATTTCGTGTTCGTACAACAGTGAACAATGTAAACAATGTGAATGTTATCTCTTTATCTTGATTGAACGTAATAAAAACAAATTAATGTATTCAACATGAAATTATTAATTAATTACATGATCCCTGTTCAGATATTCACTCCCACGAAAAAAAAAGTGAACTTTCTTCAACAAATTATTAGAGGAAGTGAGCTTAAATTAGAATTACTAATTTGTTCACAAAATACACGTTTGAAATTTCATATTTAATAATTCTTCGCGTTTTGAAAATAGGAAACTTATTTTATTTTTGGTATTTCAACTTAGGTTGTTTGATTGAAGCTACAGTTTGGACCCTTACTTGGTGGAATCTTTTTATAGCACTTTTTTAGATGAAAATAACTGTTTCTTATTAATTTAACTATTTGATGAAACAATCGATGCAAATTCTTAAATCGATATTGATCTTTTTTTCTCCCGTCCCTTCTCTTCTAGGACCGTTAATTCAAAAAACACCAAGTTTCCACCCTCCATCACAATCAAAGCAGGTATAGACCCAAAAATCTACCAACACTTTTTCCGAATAGATATCGCAGAATGATTATATTTATTCTAACGCTTCCATAACTTTTGAAAAATATTTCCCAAAAACTGAGAAGCAACAACTACTTACCGAGTTAAAGGTCCCGAAGGCTATTGAATTACACTTCAAAATCAAACGGGGTTGGTATGCCTATAAGATATTGAACGATCACTGTATTTGGAAAATATTTTTCCAAACTTTTATAACGTTACAATAATTATAACTCTTCTGGGATATCAATTGGTAACGCTCTTGATTAAATACGACAATATTACAGGAATCTGTGATAATACTTCACTTTTTCCGAATTTTTTCCCTTTAAAATGACAAGCTGGTAATGAGTCACATTTTCTTCTACCCTTGCGTCTCATCGACCTTTGGTTGTGGTGGTATATTATTTAGCTTAAGTGTATGGAATACTATCAGCGTTTTAGAAAAATCACATAATTATCTATAACTATACTAATTATTAATATGATGTTCATTAATGTTGAAAGGAAAGGTAGATGTCTGGTAGTTCCGAACGATTTAACTTCCATAATAATTATCCTCATTACTTGACTACTGTAGCTTAAACAATTAATTAATACCAATATAGTCATTGAACATAACAATTTTTCAAAAAAGCTTGTTTATAATTACTACTGTCTGCCCTATACCACACAAGTTTCTTATTTTTCCCAGCAACTTCACGCTTATCGAACTAATTTAACGTTTTTAAGTTTCAAACTGTATCGAAGTATCTTTTGTATGAGTAAAATGATTTGCAAGGAAATTATTTTTATGATGCCGGCCAGAGAATGCATCTCTTATTATTATTTTTGTCTTTTTAGACTTCTTGAGCGATGTGGCTTTTTGGTATACCACAAAATGGTTCGGGTCCGATGAAAAGAGTACACATTTTTTTAATACCCTCAGCAATCTCATTAAATTATTTATTCTCTGGCACCCAAAACAAAATTACTTTGTTGTGTTTAGTCAGTTGCTTAAGGAATTGTTGGAAGTTCCAGATGCAAAGATGCAATAGACTTCAGAGCCTTGAAAGAAGTTTGGTTATCAGATGCAATGAATATTTTGGCTAATTTCAGGCGTTTATTGAGGCTCTCTGAGCACAAAAATCTATTGCTAATAGTTACGCTTGAAGTATTGTTAGGGTGTTCCCCATGACTGCTCATATCCTAGTATCTGGAACTGTAAACCCTATCACTCACTACCACTTTGGTTGTTTTCGACCTATCAGTATTATTATCTTGTGTGTTCGGTGAGTCTTGGCCTACACCTGCCGATATAAAGGAGATGCCTCCTAGTGATCTGTCCATCTTCCTGGGAAGGACTGGATGGACGATGACCTAGCAGGACAACAACAATTCAGCCTGAGTTAACCTTAAGGCGTTTTCCAGATGAGCGATCCGAAATATACGTAGATGCAATGGAGGGAAGTATAGCATCACCTATAAGGCTGCACTAGTAGCAACTTTGTTTTTACCATTCTCAGTGCTGTTCTGCTCCACTAAACCAGCATTTCCTCTTGGCGGCATTTGCCACTCACAGGACTGAAGCAGGCCGTGCTTCCTCTCTATCTTTTTGGAATACAGAGGAAGCTCACCTCGAATATCATAATTAAGTGAGGGGAAAAACTAACAATTTTCCCCACAAAACATAGTTCATAACCCAGGGAAGTAGTTGTTGATTCTTATGTATGTATGTATTTTTTTTGGGGTGACATTTACTGAGACCTAGAAGATCTATTGTGCCCCCTTACTTCTCCTCAGTTTCTGAGGAGAGTCTAAAAAACTAGTAGTTCCTTCAGTCCTATTTCCCGGAGGAATTTTAGGATGTCTGCAGGCTTCAACTTAGGCAAATATTCCTCTTCTATCCAGTAATCTCCTAGGTGCTGTGCTCTAGGATTCTGAAGTGCTGTGCAGTTGGAAAGTATGTGGATGGAGGTTTCTTCTTCCATTCCACAAAATCTGCATTCTTCTTCCTCCACTATTTTGAGCTTTTTCAGGCGACAATATCCCGTTAGGATCCCTGTTAAAACTCTTGGCGCAGTTTTACTTTGACTTATGCATTCTTTTGATCTCAATAGGTTGTATTTACCCAGGAGAGTCTTCGATTGTATAAGCCCTACTAGATCTTTCCAATGGTCAGATCTTCTCTTTTTCTCGGCTTTACTTATTTCTTCCAATATTACATTGGGGCTGATTCCGCAAAAGGGTTCAGGCCCCCAGAAAGGTATTTCAGTCCCCCTCTTTGCTAGCTCATCTACTATTTCATTTCCTTCTATTCCAGTGTGTCCTGGAGTCCATAGTAAGGTGACTATGTTGTTCTCGCCTAGTTCATTGAGTTTGTCTAGGAATTCCCACACCATTTTGGAACTAATTACACAAGAGCTCAGTGCCTTAATGGCTGCTTGACTATCCGACATTATGATAATCCTTTGTCTTCTGTATCCTTTATCAATATTGAACTGGGCGCAATTTCTTATGGCGTGGATTTCCGCTTGAAAGATACTTGAGGTTTTCCCAAGCTTTCAGAGTGTTTGGTTCCTGGCCCGAACACTCCTATCCCAGTTTCTTTTATTGCTTTTGAGCCGTCTGTGTACCATTGAATGGAATTCTTTCCAAGTCTGGTAATGGTATTTGGATCCCATTCCTTCTTGTTGCTCATTTCCGTAACGAATTTCTTTGAAAAGTTATACTTTTTCATCATATTGTCTTGTGGCATGTTCCAGATTGTCTGATTTCTGAGAAGTGAGGAGGTGGTTTTTTTCCAATGATTCGGGCATCCTCTGGTAGTGCAGATGGAGACAATGTCTTTGCTCGATCTCGTCCTCGTCTCTGCTATTTTTGTGGTGAGCAGTTTCGACATCCATTTGGATGTTGTGCTGTCTACACCTCCTCTGTTCAATGCTCTTTTGACAGCCTCATGTGGAGTATTGTCAAAAGCTCCTTCTATGTCCAAAAATGCACATACTACAGTTTTTTGGTTGTCTAGAGCACCTCGGATATCCTCCGTCAGTTGTACCAGTGCAGTCTCCGTAGATCTGCCTGACCGGTAACCTTTCTAGAATTTCCGTTCTAATATAGTTGATTCTTAGTGAACGTTTTTTGCTCTTCACTTTTCAAAGACTTTGTGAGGCGGTAAAGTATTATATTATTACCTTTGACATATTTTACACGTTTTACTGAAATGCAAAACTATTAATTATTTGCTATGAATAAAGTGAATAAGAATCAAGTTGATGCACAAAAAAAAGGTTCATTGACCTTTCGTTTTAATGAACGGTTTCAGTGGGTAGATATAACAATGATGGAAATAATACAAAAACACGTTTTGTTATAATATAATGTAGAGAAAAAGGGGACCTCTGAAACAATTGTTCAATAACATTGTAGTTTACCTAATAACTATTCGTTATGAAATTATCCAGTACCATTTCAAGCAAAAGTGAATATCAAGGTCCTATCACGATTTATTTGTTGACGTTCAGAAAAGTGGAAGATAGTGTGAAATAGCTTATATATTATTTCTATGTAAATTTGCTAGTTATCAATATCAAATTCAGTCTTCACATCCTTCATCTGACAAATTATCGAGATAAAATTATGAAAAAAAAAATAGATTTTGTCAAGGATATTGACATGTGCTATAAGTTTGCAGGGCGATCCTGGAATGTAACCACTCGCAGCTCCGCATCAACCACCAATTATTTGTTAATATCATGTTGTGTGAAGGAATAAATAACTAACCTTTCAAATTATGCCACAATTGCTAGTTAAAGAAATTGTATGATAACGACTGCTATCAACCACAAACTGCCACTGAAATGAATTTAAGATATTGGAAAATTGAAAATATTTCAAGTGACTCTTATTAGACCTTGTGAACGTTTGTTTATGTCCATAAAATATAGTTACTATATGGCTAGTGAAATATATTTTTCATGTGACAATCCGACAATGCTGCCTTTTGCTGATTTTTTCATGGTATAGAATTTGACTGAAAATAGTAAAAATTTCTCTCTTGGAGAAATTCGTGGTGTTGAAAACATAAAAACAAATAGGTGAAAAATATGAAAGCTGTTCACTTTGGTTTTTCAAAATTAAATTCCAATTTAAATTTTCTGCCTTATATTGAACACTAAAAAAGGATACTACTAGTTTATTAATTTGATATTTTTCATTTGAAATTCAAATAAATAGACTGAACACGTTTTACAGGCAAAATTTTTGTTTTGAAAGATATTTGAAATAAAAAATAATGGTAAGAAACA